>JANAVB010013397.1:860000-868849 GCA_029216955.1 Iris pallida | reverse complement strand
GATTTAGGAGTCCATACAGTCCTGTTCTTGGCGATAGCCACTGTACGCTTGTTGCTCTTGGTGTTGATCATATTCTCGTAGGCTGTCTGGTTGACTTGAACAACCAGAGTCTTCTGCATCTTGTCGATCGACGCAATGTTACATTGAGTTGTCATTTTCTCATCGGAGGAGAAAGTCATCCCCAGCAGAGTCGCCATTTTGTTTGCAAAAACAAAATTTGTTCATTCCAAACTTATAAAATAGTACAAAGTACAATGAATTCTGGAGAAGTACAACTTTAGGAATCTGATCAGAAGACGACCACTTTATCCCTTGGACTATGTAAACTTGAAGACTGTAGCCTCTAGAGAACACAGCAGCAATTTTATAAGAGTTCTTGATCTCTGTCTGTATGTATCTGATGATGATTGGAGACTCTCTTTATAGAGTTCAGGAAATAATTGTTTCAGTAGTTATTCTGATATGCACGAAGCTGGATTGCGCCATACTGAGTTGCGCCAACTTTCATTCAGTTGTCAATCGTGTACTAACTGTATTTAGATGCGTGACATCATATAATTGGGATGCGCGTGGTCGTGTACAGGATAGTAGACACGTCTTGAGAGATTAGTGGCATGTGCGCTACGTCATCCTGCTTTAGAATGTAAGTCGTCTCAACTTTATCAGGTTGCGCGAGCTTCAGTCAATAAGTCAAACTGCGCTTGGTTTGAGCTGCGCCTACACACGTGGCAGCTTCTGAGCAAAGTCGTTCAGGTTGCGCCCAGGCGCAACTGTGGATTTTGTTTAGATTGTGCCTGGGCACAACTCACGAAGTGTACATGACAGCTGTCCACCAACTTCTCTTGAGCGGCATAATTCACGGGATTCGAAGTGATTTTCTTCGTTCACTGTTGTGTCAGTCGTCAGTATTGTCAGGTAATGATGACCATTAAGCGTTAGATGCCACGTAGTTTTTGGCACAAAAAGATTGGGCGTAATCTAATATCTGGCACAATCTGATCGGTGGCCCAGTCTGTTCTCTGAGCTTCATATCAGTGGTGCAACTTAATTTTTAGGGCACAACTTGATCACTGATCAGTATATTCAAGGCACAACTTGATTTTTAGGCTCTACAGTGCCAGCGACCGATGCATATAGATTGAGTTGGCTCGATTGCGGCAAATCCGTGTGCGAGACCTTGCATTGAAACAAGTAAATCTGACTAGCTGAACATGCTATGTTACCATATAAAACATATCTAAACAATAGTTGAGTATAACACATCCTGACAACTTGAGTAAGCTGAACAACTCTGGAACTGAACAAAGTGCCTTCTGAATAGGTTTCAATATAACATAACAAATGAACTAGAGTACTTCGTACAAATGAGTTAGAAACACGCCTACGACACGCTACTACCTAAGGTAGGAACACGCCCTTGACACCTTTGAATACCTATGCAATATTACGTTAAGTCATTACGTATGAACTGTTGGCTAACTTGGTTTACTTGGACATGAAAGATCGTACGGTTAGTATGGTAAGTTGTGCGTGTATTTTCTATGCGACACTTGATATCGATAACATGAGATAAGCTTGAATGATATGCCATGAAATTGATCCTAAGGCAAGATTAGTAAGACAATAAATGATAAACGGAGCACAAAAGTAAAATGAATATGTTTGGTAATTAGCGAGTGGGCGAGTTAGCCTCCCTACGAGTGCATAATAATGTAATGATAACCACATGGATTGTATGTAGAATGTGGGAGAACTACGTCGGGTGCGGAGACTTCCCTCGAACGTGCTAAGGCACGGAGCTAACTTTGGAGCCTTGGAGCGTTGCAAAGGAACGGCATCACCATATACGCGACATAATGTATCGAAACATCGCCATGAATCATTCAATCTTGTAAGCCACTTGGCACGTCTTTTATGTTTCGAGAGAGAGCTTGAGTGAATTGTAATCTTGGTATAACGCTGCTGGTACTACTTCTTGAATAGCAATAAAGACTATTGAGTTTGTTTCAATTTGTGTTTATTTATTTTTTGCTGCAAATGGGGACACTCTGTGCGACTTTGTGGCCTAGCTTCAATCGACCGTTTCTGGACTTGGCCTTGCACGAGCGTAACCTAGGATTATGCGACATCACGCCTTAGTGAGGACGATCGGTCCTACGGGACCGGGGTGTAACCCCCCAGTCCCAAAATATAAGAACTAAGTACGTAGACATGCCAGCTGTATACATACGGAGTATATGGAACCCTCGTATGTATACATAAGCTGTAAAATATAGAAAGCCATGAAACTAATCTTATCCACAAATAAATATATCATATAATCAACTTTTAGTCATTTGTAGAAAAACGTTGGGCAGAGACAAATCTACTACCAACTAAAGAGAAGAAAATACATAGCAACGATGGAAGAGTCGAGCGAAGCGAAAGATGATCCAAGAGCTAGCATCGTAAAGGTAGATTGTAAACTATGGCCTTGGCTAGAGTACCTGCGAAAATCATAAAAGCACACCTGGAGAAATCACCAGGTCCTCAGAGGGACGTAACAAGATACTGGAAGAACATGCCATTATAACTGCAATTATAAATACTATAAAACTATAATACAACTGGGTCCCTAGTCGTCTAAATGATATACACTTTGAGGACAACGTTCTACGCAGGGGCTGTAGGATCACGCAAGTAATAAAGAGTGGCCGTCAAGTAGCGCTCATCCGAGACACTATTGGCCCGGGGCAGAAAGTAGCGCTCATATGAGTCACTATCGGACCAAAATGTATGTAAAAGTAAATGTAGCCCCTACGCTAGTAGCTATCCTCTCTCCACCAATGGTACTATACGTACATCGTAACCATGACACATCAACATATGTCGCTTCCATAACACTGTTTTATACTTAATAACTGTCAAGTCTTGTAACATGCATCTATTGGCAGTTATTTTTACGCATGCACACGGGTGATCAGCCAATACGCAAGTGACCTCTATATGTTACTCACAACTCACACACAACTCGTGTTACCTTCGTGACAAAGTTAATGACATACAATCCTATAGAGGTAGTCCATTTAACTCTAGGTTCATAAGCAAGAAGGAAAAATAATAAACGAGAAATATAGATACAATAACTGAATACTAAAAATGCAACTAAATGTAAGCAGTTAATATGGCAAGGTATCTTGCCTTAGGTGTTGCCTGGTGTTGTGCGGTATTCTGACATGTCCCATCGATTGAGATCTCTTGCGTAGTTTTAGGCATCTACGACTCTGTGGCCTAGCTTCAATCGACCGTTTCTGGACTTGGCCTTGCACGAGCGTAACCTAGGCTCGTGCGGCATCACACCTTAGTGAGGATGATCGGTCCTACAGGGCCAGGGCGTGACAACGGCGGGGCTGCCATGGTGGTTGGTTGGAGAAGTGGGGTTCAGGCGATGGTGGTGGAGGATGACACTGGAAGATCTCAGATCTGGGCTAGGGTTCGGCCAAGGGTGAAGTAGGGAGACGCAGAAGGTCGGGACGACGATGGCGATGGGTCTGCTGCTGTCGGGTGGATACCGGTAGCTGCAGTCAATTAGGTTTAGTATTAGGGTTAGGGATTAGGGATGGAAATTGGAGTCGTGTCCTGCGCGACACAAGATGCAAGAAAGGATCGTGTCTGGGGTGTCAGACACAAAGGATGAATGTAATTAGTAATTGAATATAGTAGAAAGACACCCGGGGGCAGACCCGAGGCCGGCACGACTGACACGATGGTGGATTTTGGATATAGACACAATAACACAAATTTGGCTGTGCTCTGCTGTAGAGAAATTTTTGGAGAAAAACCAAGAGACAACTCCCATTTATATAGGTGGAGGATTTCCTAAATAGATAAAGATTAGGAATCCAATGAATAAATCTTTCTATATATTTTATATCAACTAATTTAGATTGATCAAATCTAATCAAAGATTGATCACAATAGGAATTTAGAATTTAATGAACATATCTTTCCATAAACTTTAAATCAAATATAATCCTAGATTTGTTTGGCCAAATCGATAATAAATTCAAAATAACATCTAATATTATCAATAATATAATTGATGGTAATTGATCAAATACTTCAAAAAAATATTTTATAAATTTAAATCGTAAAAATTGATAATAATAAATCCATAATTAGAGAATTCTATTTTTGTAAATATAAAATCTCTTTTAAAATAAATTTGGCAAATCTCTTTTCCTTTCAAAATATCTATAATAGAATTTAAAAATAAAATTTATTTTCTAACTCGAAAAATACTTAAAATTAAACTAAAATAAATAAAAGTTTTTAAAACTCGAAAAGTGGGCTTACATAAAATAATTAAATAAATATTTCTGGAAAATTTATGTATACTTTTAAGAAAATAAAGCAAAAAGGTATCAATATTAATTAGCAACATAATATGCCAACTTGTCGGATAGTTTCGGAACCAAACAACCAAAGAAATTATAAAGTTTAAATTTAGTAATAAATAAAATAATACGATAATTATTATGATTTAATGTCAAAAATACAACACCAGTTTTTTAGAAATATTCTACGAAGTTTGGTTATCAAAAGACTACACTAGATCAATGGATTTATTGGTTCACAAATTTGCACGATGAATATGACTGAACAAACTTATGAAAAATTCTCAAATATCAATATTAAACATTATGGGTTGATAAGGGGGATGTTAAGAACGTTACTAACAAGTCTTTTGAGATCGAAAAGCCTCGCAAGTCTTCGAAAACTTCTGTACACCGAAATTGGTTCAGTTTGGACCAATATTCGTACAACAATCGCCACTGACAAACCGTGCAAAACCACTTGAGTTGGCAAATGAAGATCAAAGTAGGCACGTAGGGCTATGTGTTCGAGTTGGTTTCATGATAAAAAGATAATTAAAAGTAGATGAAACACAATGTAGAAGACAACTAACCTGCTGCTGAATTCAGAACTACTTCGACGGAGAGAAAACCATTTTGGTGGCTTGTGCCGCTCGCCTAAGTCAACGAGATGGATTGGACGGCTACTAGGATGGTAGAGGAGGGTCTTGGGGTCACGTGGATGGTGGTGAAGGGGGTGAGAAGTCGAGGAGAAAGGGTTTGGGGCTATCGGGTTTGGGCGTAGGCGCACGGGTAGGGGACTGGTTGTAGCATCGGGTTTAGGGAAATAGGGAGAGGAGACGGCAGGTTGGAGAGGTTAAATTACATGGTTTTGAGGGTTTTAATGTTAGGGTTTTATAGATAGAGGTTTAGGAAAGGTTTGTGAAGTTTTGGTTCTTCAATCAAGAGAGATGGTTAGGTGTATCTATAGTCAAGCAAGTAATCCTCGGTCGAACATCTTCATGTTGCAAGTCCGAGCTTCAACACCTCAGTACGATCGAGTAAGGGTGAGAAAATACCGACCGCTACAAAAAAACTGACTGAATACCGATTAAAAATATTTCAAAATATTGAACCAAAATTATGAACCGATACAAAATTGCTAAATCGACTAAAATATGGTATAATGGTAGTGGTATCGGTTTGAGTGTAATACCATACCGAAAATACCAAACCTTTATACACACACATACACAACACACACATATATATATAATTAATATTTCAAAAAAGTAAACTATAATTATGAACCGATATAGAATTGCTGAACTGACTAAAATATGGTAGTGGTATCTGTTGAGTGTAATATTTCAAAAAAGTGAACCATAATTATGAACCGATATAGAATTACTGAACTGACTAAAATATGGTACCGAAAATACCAAACCTTTATATATAGAGTCGTCGGTTGGAAGCTTCCTGCGATGCGCTCTCCAGAGCAGAATAGACCATTTAGTGGAGATGAAGGACTTCCAGAATAGGGCGATAATAGGGGACGACACTCTGATGCCTCTAACCACTGTCTTGGCCAATGCCAACGAGAATACTCCATCGAACTTAGGTCTATCCAGACATTGGGTCGTCGAGGAGCTGCACATCTGCGACTGCAAGACTGACCTCGGCCTCCGGACCGAGCTAATCTCTGACCCTGTCCCACCTCCAGCCAGAGGCAGTGTCCCATAAATTGCTGATCGTACAATTCGGGGGGAAGGGGTATTCGAGGTTTGTTGGAGGACGACATCTCCGATCCAACGTTCGTGGCACAGCGACGAACTATCGTTGCCAAACTACAAGCGGATGAGGGGTTTAGCGAGGTGACGTCCATGAAATATGCGGCGCTAGGATACAAAAGATCTGTTGTTTGCGACCGCGGTCACGGGATAGGAATATCGAAAGTATCTGGCTTTTATAAACCTGGTCCAGATCGAGGTATCCATACGGAGCTTCCACCACAACTTCATAGAGCAGGCGTCGTCGATGTTTGCAAGTCTACTGAATCCCAGCCCTCCCTCGTTCGTGGGTCTGGCCATGGTATCCCAACTGGCCCAGTGGTACTTGTCCTTCCCGTCGAAGTGGCCTTAGAAGAAGTCGGAGAAGAGGGATTCTAATGAGGATAAAACTTTCTTGGGGGAGAGCAACGGCCAGGGTATAGATGGGAATGGAGGAGAGGACGTGCTTGATCAGAATCATCTTTCTGTTTGGAGAGAGGGTTGCGTTGTGCCATCCCTGGATTTTTTTCCTGATTTTGCTCACCAGATCATCGAATATGCCTGAGTTCGCTTATATATATATATTTATATATATATATATAAATATATATATAAATATAAATATAAATATACATATATATATATGTGTGTGTGTAAAAAAATTTGTTTTAATATTTATTTTAGATTTTTTGTTGTTCTGGTTGTAAAATAGTACAATTATGAAATTTGTACTAGTGTGCACACATACACACATATAAATTTAAATGATATTTGGTTACTGTTCCCCGTAGGGAACAGTACCAGCAGAATCTCGACCTTTGCTTAGATCGATTGATTGAGGAACTTCCAATTTTTTTTAAATTCATTCTAATATTCCCTTTCTAAACCTTACTAGATTCTCCCTTATCAACCTAAATCTGAATCCAATTAATTCAGATTAATCATGATTTTAATTTAAAAATCTATATATATAGGTAATGTCGATACAAAACAAATTCCCTTTTCCCTTGCGATCAACCCAACCTCGCCGACTTGTGCCCCGACACCGCCGCGAACCACTGCTGGACCGTCAGCCGATCGGGTACCCGCACGTGCGAGCACAACAACAGCAGCCGCATACTGTAGTAATTGCAACAGTAACGGAGCACCAACCCCAAGGTACTTAACTTCTATGTGTCTTTTCTCCCTCCTCGTTTGTCTATTTTTTAATCCAAAAAGTCGTACAGATCGACATCCTAACCCTCTGCACAACCCTTTAAATTGATTTAATTATACTGCCTTAGATTGACCAAGAAATCGATTCGAAATTGATGGAAAAAATTGTTCGAAAATAGGGCACAAACTGTCCCAACCACCCCTGTTCGAAGATCGATTTTGATCAATTTGTTAATAATTTTCCAAAACTAATTGAAGATAGTTTTAGAAAACCTATAGGACTTCGAAACCCTTTTTGTAGATTTGGATTTCATCGACTTTGTGCTAAGAAATCGAATTTCCAAAATCGAAAAAATAGTTTTCAGAAAGATAATTTTTTAAGAAATGTACCGATACGACGTGCGCCCCGACAAACTGGATGACGTGGTCGCGAACCGAAAGCATCGAAAGATGCTTATCGACTTCTTTAACGTGTGAGATTCGATGGAACTCGAATTCGTAGTATATGTGCGATAAAATTGAAGCGTATTGGTCGAGATACCCTGTATCGGCCTCTTTCCAAAGTAGCTCACAACTTCGTGCACTTTCGTCACATCGAGACGAAACTTGTGCCCCTAGACTCGTATCGTTTTTCTTGGTCCTGTAATCCAAGTTTAGTACGATTATGAGAAGGTCGACCGGAACGCTATTTTGGCAGGCCCACGACCCGATCTAACAGACAAAATTGTACAAGGCTCACCGGATTCCAAATTTGGACTATGGTTGAATTTGTATCGTCAAATCAGACCAGTAGACATATAACTTGATGACTTTAAAGACCGTAGGTTTTGGCACACTTATCGGTGCAAAGCGGGTCCAACGGCGGACACCGATTTGGCCTGGAATTATGATTTTGCCCTGTGTTCCGAATTAGACGGGTAGGCGACCTTATGTAGTGCCCAGACCCGCACGGTGCATTATAATGGCTGGTTGGTTCGATGAAGCCTCGTTGGACTTGGAAATGCGGAAGGATCGCTCAGAAGGCAATGTGATTATGGCGGGAACCATCTTATAAAAGTAAGTAGTGTTGAGTCCTTCGAAGATCCTTTACTTCACGCTTAATAAAAAGGATTTGTATGCTACGATTACTGGTTGAGTTGCTAAATGCTATCTTGCATGGAACCCAGAAAGATAATGAAAGATAATGAATCAAATGGCCTGAAAACTACTGCGAATTATTTCATGAATTGTATGCTTGCGTGCTGTGCAATGAAATATATGACAAGTGAAGCAAAAGTCTCATATACTTGGGCGATGAGTATATCAAGCCTCAGCTCGATGAATAGAAGGTAACACAAATAATAAGCCCCAAGAACGGGACAGTAAGTATGTTCGAATTATGACCGAGAGAATGTATGGTATCAAAGATATGGAAAAAAAAGATTTAGTAATTACAGTCTATTAACCGGTGGTGTTGTAGAATATTGATTACACTAAGACCCTGGATTGGACAGATGGTAATGCGAGCGTCGGCTCAAGGCATATGTGGCAGTATGAATGAGAATGGTGGCTTATTTACTTCGTTTTCCTTATTATGCATTATATGTTTTCT
>JANAVB010013397.1:695000-855000 GCA_029216955.1 Iris pallida | reverse complement strand
ACGGGAGGCAAGCCACCACCTCCGGTAGCCATACAAGATTTCAACAACTTCATCTTTAACGCTCACCTAACTCCCTTTCAGTTCACAGACAGTACGTTACCTGGTGTAACATGCAGAAAGGCAACCATAGATAATACTCAAGACTGGACCGAGCCCTCATCAATGCTCAATGGAAAGACCTGAACATCACTTCCAACCTCACTCACCTCAATGCCACTAAGTCCGATCACAACCCCATCCTCATTGAAATCAATCTAACTTAAACCAGATCAAAAGAAGCTTCAGCTTCCTGAACTTTTGGTGCCATCATCCCCAATTCCTGAGGATCGTAGAAGATGCATGGTCCGAATCTGACTCCCTTGACCCCCTCATTTGTATGGCCAACAAACTCAAGAACACTAGAAAAGCCCTCTCAGTATAGAGTAAACAAGCTTTTAGAGACATTTTCCAAGCAGTCCGCACTGCCAAAGATGATATGACTAGAGCCGAAGCACTATATTTGGCAGGCAACTCGCAAGCAACTCGGTCAGCCCTGAACCTTTCCAAATCCATCGTTAAATTTCGAGTCAAGGTCAAAACTGAGTTCTGGAAGCAAAAAGCCAGAATCAAATGGGACAACAAAGGGGACAAAAATATCGGTTACTTTCATGCCTGTGTTAAGGGACGCAGACAGAAGCTTAACATTCACCAAGTTGTAGATGACAACGTAAACATTATAAAAGACCAACAATGCATCCAACTGGCAGCGGCTAACTTCTACTCGCAGCTGTTCTCTAAAGAAACCGTCATGAGGGACCCAGACTTCCTGTCTGAGATCCTCCTCCTCATCAATGACACGGACAATAACCACCTGGAATGCCTCCCCTCCAAGCAGGAGGTCAAAGAGGCTGTTTGGACGCTAGAGGTCTATAGTGCCCCTGGTCCGGACGGGTTCAGCGACATATTCTTCCGCATGTGTTGGGACATCATCAAGACTGATATACACGAAGCGACGATCGCCTTTTTCCAAGGAGCCAGGTATCCTAGATCAATTTCTTGTGCTAAACTAATCCTTATCCCTAAACAGGACAATCCAAAAACTTTCTGAGAATTTTGACCCATCAGTTTATGCACCTTCACCAACAAAATCATTTCCAAGATCATCGCCACCCGCATGATCGACCTTTTACCAAAAATTATATCTGAGGAACAAAGCAGCTTTGTCAGGGGCAGAAACATCCAAGACAATATTATGCTGGCATAGGAAATGATTACATGCATAAAATTATCGTCCAAGGGCGGAAACATCGCTATCAAATTGGACATGGAGAAGGCTTACGACAGACTAGACTGGCAGTTCATGATATGGGTCTTCAGAGCCTTCGGCTTCTCTGAAACATGGATCAGTGTGGTGTGGAGATCGATCAACAACTCGTGGTTCTCCACGGTCATCAACGGTCAAGTGGACAGATTCTTCAAATCTAGTCGGGGCATTAGGAAAGGAGACCCACTGTCATCAACTATTTTTATCATTGCAGCGGAAGCCTTAAGTAGAAATCTTAAGAAGCTGCCGAGGACCCCTCACTTCAAGCACTTCCATACAGTCAACGGCTGTCCGATCATCACACACCTTGCTTACGCTAATGATATCCTCATCTTCTCATCCGGAGACATCGGTTCCGTTGTAGCAGTGCATAATATGCTCTAAAGATACGCTAACTGCTCAGGTCAACGAGTCAACCCCAGAAAAAGTATCATATATGTCTACTATAATGCAAACAGGGAGCACACTGCCACTCTCACCAACATCACCTCCTTTGATACCGCTTATCCTCCTTTCTCCTACCTCGGCTGCCCGTTAGTTTACGGCAAATCGAGTATTGGTATTTTCGAAGGTCTTATTGGCAAAATTAGAAAAAAACTTGCAGGCTGGCATAAAGCAACCTTATCGCCAGGCGGCAAAATCATCCTCATTAATTACGTGCTTTCATCCATCCCGATTTATACCCTCGCGGCATGCTCACCCCCGAAGAAGGTCCTCACATCCATCGAGAATCTATTCGCAAACTTTCTCTAGGGCCACAATGAATCCAAAGACAAATATCATTGGGCAAGTTAGGGTTCTATGGCCAAGCCTACTGATGAAGGTGGTTTGGGTTTCTCCAGACTATACCACATTGTTGATGCCTTCTCCATGAAACTGTGATGGAAGCTCCGTGTAAGATGCTCCCTTTGGACCCTCTTCATGAAGGCCAGGTATTTCAAACACATACACCCGGCTAGCGCAATCAGCAACAGCAGATCGTCTGCAGCTTGGCGACGCATTCTGATCGACCGTTCCCTCGCCGAACCAAAGATTCGCCTTCAGCTGGGTGCCAACAATGCTGAGATGTTCCTCGAATGATGGTTAGGCACTGATCTTATCCCTCATCGCCCTGCCGCCCCAGCTAACAGTAAGATCAGAGAGTTGGACAACATCATTGGCGACTGGAACTGGATCAAAATCCGGGACTGGATCAGCGAAGAAGCCGCAACCACAATACGGAACTTCGATATGAAGATTAGCACGGAAGATGACATACTCTCGTGGTCAGAGACCCCCAATAGCGTCTTCACAGTTGCTTCGGCCAGAAGGGTCACGCACGGACACGGGCCCCCGACACTCATTCCTGGCCCTTTTTGGCACCCCTACATCCCTAAGAAATAGTCGTTTCTGGTATGGAGATCGGTCCGCAAGAAACTACCCACTGACGACATCCTTACCACCATCAGATTCAGCCTCGAGTCAGCATGCCATTACTGCGTCAAGAAACAACCAGAAACGATCGACCACATCCTTCGCCACGGCAAGTCTTCGGCTAGTGTCTGGTCTGACCTCTCCCATCATTGCGGCATGACTTCGGCTGGTGGGAGCTTCAACGATCTTCTGGCTACCTGGGCCAATGCGTCTCACTGCCACCAGATCGTCGCGGCCGCCACCACGTGGGTTATCTGGAAGTACCGCAACAAAGCTAGATACAAAGCCGCTAATTCTCGACCGACCAGCTCACCCGTGAGGTCATCCGCCAGAGCCTCAAGATCAAACGTATCTGCAATCATGGCCAACGGCTTTTCTGGGATCTTCTGTCCTCCTGATCTTTTTGCTAGGAGAGGCTCCCCCTCCCCTTTTTTGTGTGTCCCGCTTTTAACGCTTACTTGTAAAGGCTTCAGCATTTTGCGTCTTTAATGAATAAAAGGGGGGGGGTTATATATATATATATATATATATATATATATATATATATCCTAATAGATAAATATATAAAGCCTAATACAAACATACTATTAGGCGAAGTTTGGTTAAAAATTGAATCCGTTTAGGGTGCGTATCGGAGGAGTATATGAGAGCTATTCAAGGTGTTCGATGAAATGCCTCTTATGACTTTTTAATCTTGGTTTTCAAAACAAATTACATAATTTTGTAGCTTATTATATGTAGATTGTATATGTGTTCGACTGAGTTGATTTTGGCTTAATTTGGTGTTTCATTTTGGACACGGGGATACACGGCTAGAACTGTCCGAGCTACAGTGCCTTGCCCTGCTCCTACGAGTCCAGAACACATTGGAACGACATGGTTTGAGCTGCTAATGGTTGGTAAAGGTGGGGGCAATGTCTGTCATTACACACACATGATTTAGGATGATTTCATGGAGGAATCAAGGAGTTATTGGACTCGCAGATGTCAGTCGAGTCGTACACACACACTATTTTCTATTTCTGACACACACGTGGAAACGGGCCTCGACACTTCGTGGACACGTCCTAATGGGCTCAGAGGGCACTTGAACCCATAGTTGATACCTTGACACTTCTCTACGACACATCACTTGGACACTTCGTGCACATTTCCACTCGATACACACGCACCACTCTACCTTCACATGTTCTGATACATATATAATACTTTCCGTTGACACTTTGACACATGTTCATGGCTCATTTATCCGATACCAGGTTTTGACACAGGTAATGGACACAGTATTGGACACACTTTGTAGACACCCCTGTGGCACACACACTTGCCACACACACCTTGACACACTCCTTACACATAGGACACAGTAACACCCCATTCTTTCTAAATTGCAGTCATGTATATAGGTAGGTATTTTTGAATGTTAACATATACAATATTTTTATCTTGTGGGTATCAGTTGAGGGTCGAGAGATTACATACCGGTTGGATTTGTATTCAGTAGAGTTAGTTGGCGTTGTTCAGTTTGAGCTATATGTTATATGTGAGTTTAGGTTTTGGAGTTATAGTGTGAATATCGGGTTTACATACATATATATAGATATAGTTTTTGATACATGTTGGTGAACACCCTACTACATAGTATACAGTTGTAGTCTAAACATACATGCATGTAATGTATAGGTATAGCCTATATGAATATTAGGTCAGTTTACTGTGAGTTCAGTTAGGTTTGTATGTAGTTGACAGATTTGGGGTTGGTTCTTACCTATGGGATTTGTGGGGTTTTGATATATGGGGTTATATATGTGAGTGAGTATATGATGTAAGTTTTCAATACAAATGTTCTCAGGATACTAGGTAATAGCCTATATATGTGTTTGACATATATGTATATGGACATTTGATTCCAACAGTTAGGACTACTTGAGAATCTCATTATAAACTATGTCTAAATTCGATTCCAACAGTTTTTGTCTACTTTTCTTGTTCGTTGTTGAATTTGATTCTTGGTGTTCATTGTTGACTTGATTTTCTACCAAGATAAATACTATGGGCTAGGTTGCCTCAGTTATAGAATCTAGAGTCTTTTACAGCCATATTAGCTGGCATGGCGAAGATATATAGTCTGGTTTTGGATGTATTTCTCGGGTGTAGGAATTTAAAGTTTTTGCAGCCAAGCATGCGGCAATGCAAAATTTTTAAATACTATGATTCAAGAGGTATGTACCTTAGTTGCGGACTCTATAGATTATCAGCTGTACTTACTGGCGTGATGAGGATTCTGGTAACATGGTTCTGGATAGACGGGTATGATTATCAGATTGCAGAATAGATACCATATAGATGGTGCCCTAGTATAATAGAGTGAAATATCAATGTGGATGTTTCTTGAGTATCATAAAGTAGATAGAGAGAGTTAGGCCACCTGTGGCGCAACACCATGCCCAGTACCAGAGGAGCAGGGCTTTCGTGCTGACGGTCGAGGAGATCGACGCTATGGGTGACGGGTTAGCAGGTCTGTCTTTTCTGTCCTTCTTTCCCATCTAGTTGTATGATTCCATTAGTACCTGTCAGGATATTTCGTGTTGTGATAGACAGTGTAGTGACCCTGTTCGAGACTATGAAATTACGACCAGTAGGACCATGTTTTGTATGTTATTGGATAGATTTTATTGACTTTGACTGTTAGGGGTTTGACCTAGAAGGAGTACGACCATCTTAAATTTCGAAGAAATTTTTTTTCTAAGGGGGGTAGATTTGTCACCACCACTTTCTAGAGCAAGAATATTTTGGTAATTTAGAAATATTTGATTATTTTTGAATTTTATTTAATTAATATTTTGCTAAGTGTTTGCTATTGATAGTCGTAGAACAGAACAGTTTTATAGGATGACTGAACTTTAACTCACAATTACAAACTTGCTTGTACAAAAGAGAGCCTAGGAATAAACCTAGGAAAAGCAATCTAAGTACACTTATTTAGTTTTGATTCTGGGGGTGACGGTAGAGGCTCGGGAAAGTGCTATCAACTCTGCCTTACTTCTTGGACGATCGAACGCAACCTTGGCTCCAGCGAAGAAATGCTCTCTCTCTCTCTCTGTATGTCTCTGTGTCTCTCTCTGTGTGTACAAGGAAATAGCACCTTGCTATTTATAGGAATTTATGAGTAATATGGTGTACAGCCACGTGGCTAATTTTGGACCACATCCTTGTAACTGTGCCTCGAGAAGTGGGCAGTTGGGGATTGGTTAAGATTGATCATGATTTGTTTGTTGCACTAAATTCAAACTGTTAAGACTTGGTCAATTTCTGTCACGTGTCTCAACTGCTACTCTGTGGCGAGCCGCATGAATGATGTATCCTGGCTGAGCCGCATGAAGGACCGCCCCATAGTCGAGCCACATAAAGAGTGTCTCATGACCGGGCCGCATGAAAGTTGTCTCATGACCGAGCCGCATGAGAGTAGTCTCATGACTGAGCCGCATGAGGGAGGCCTCATGTTTGAGCCGCATGAGAGTAGTCTCCTGACTGAGCCGCATGAGAGTGGTCTCATGACCGAGCCGTATGAGAGTGGTCTCATGACCGAGCCGCATCAGAGTTGCCTTTGGAATATATGAACTGTGCCATATCTCATGATGATTTTCTCGTCTTTTTAGAAGCATGTCATGTCTTGTCTTTATGTCAGAGCCATCATCTCTGTCAGAGCTGTAGCCTTTATGTCAGAGTAATTATGGCTAGCTGTACAGGCAGATTTTAAACCGCATAAGACCGCATGAAGCTTCATGAGCCGCATGAAGATTTCTGAGATTTTGAGTCGCATGAAGCTTCCCGCGTTTTGTGCCGCATGAAGCTTCCTATGTTTTGTGAGCCGCATGAAGCCCACGGATAGCAAAAATTATTCTTTTCCATGCTTCTACAAGACCCCCTTCAAAGTTTTCAATTTGTAAAATTGAAATACTTTGAATAAGAAGCATGGGTCTGTCCGCATAAGCTCTTCATGCCGTATAGGTTTCTTGGGCCGCATACTGGATCGATCTCTTCATGCCGCATAGGTTTCTCTGGCCGCATAATGGCTTTTATGCCACATGGGCGTCCCGTATCTTCGGCATTAATTGCTTCCTTGATTTGCTTTAATGATTTAAAGCCATCTTTTGGATAGAATCCCAAGAGTCGGCATTTAAAACTTTTGATTTGCTTGAGTGATTCAGAGTTGTCTTTTGCATGAAAGGGGATAGAATCCCAAGAGTTTGCCTTTATCCTTCGGCTAGCACGAAATCCGAAGCGGTGTGTTATCGATTCACATGCCTCTGACAGCCTATAAATACGAACAACTTTGAAGAGAGGGGTTCTTTACTTACTTCTTTCTTTAATATTTCTATTGCTCTAGTCGCCGTCTTCTTCTCCTTTCTCGATCATCAATGGCTCCCAAGGCTTCCTCAAGTGCTGCAGCGAAGGGCAAAGGACTTGCCTCCTCGTCGAACACGGCGAGTTTGATTCACCCTGACGTTCATCTCTTTATTGATGGTAAGAGCGTTGGAAAGAGACTACATGACTTCAAACCCTAACCAAAATGGCTATGTCGCATATTTTATGCGCGGGCCTTTCCCTATCATGCTTCGGCATAGTTAATACAGTTATCATCTTCATTGGGCTGCTCAAGTTCAGTGTGATGAATCTGCATAAGCTGTGCCGTATGGGCCGCATGAACGCCTCATGACAGAGCCGTATGAGGTATGCTTCATGTCCGAGCCGCATGAGAAATGTCTCATGACTGAGCCGCATGAGGGATGCTTCATGGCCGAGCTGCATGAGAGTTGTCTCATGACCGAACCGCATGAAAAGATAGTTCATGGTCGAGCTGCATGAGAGTGGCTTCATGACCGAGCCGCATGAGGGTCGTCTCATAACCGAGCCACATGAGAGCGGCTTCATGACCGAGCCGCATAAGAACTGTCTCATGACCGAGCCGCATGAAAGTTATCACCTGACCGCATAAGCTCTTTATGAACTGGATCGCATAAGGACCCACCTAACAGAGCCGCATAAGCTCCTTATGAACTGGACCGCATAAGGACCCACCTAACAGAGCCGCATAAGCTCAGAAGTCATTAAGTGGTTTTTCTCTGGCTATCTTCTGACTTCTTTCTTTTGTCTTTTTCAGTAAAGTTGCCGGTCAATCCTTCAGGGGAGCTTTTGGTAGGTCAAGCTTAGTCTGCTGTGAGTGTGAGATTCGACCTTGGTCGATTATGTGTCGGCCCAAATCACTAAAGATCAACCTGAGGAGAGGCTGAGGGATATCAGGAACCAATCTTTCTTCTTTCTCTCGGGTATGATGAACTCGAAAAAATTAGGGGGCACTCATCTGAAACCCTCATTCCTTTTTGGGGATGCCCTAACTGTAAAGAATCCCAACGTTCTAGATATCTCTGAAAGTTAGAGTTTTTCTTCCAACGGGATGGCGATCCACATTCCTCAGATGGAGCGTCACTTCCCGTTGTCTTGGTTCAACATGCTGCCGATGGACAGGAAAATGGCAGACTCCTTGACTCTGAGCCAGCAGGGGATGTTCGTGGGTGATATCTACTATAATAAAACATCGAGATCGGTGATTGCAAGCAAGCTACAGATCAGCCGCTCTGTGATGGGGTTGGCCCCGGGCAGCTTCATAAATGTACAGGGTCCCAACTTTCTGTTCTCCCAAGCTAACACTTTCATGAACCAGCTTGCTCAGAAGGGGTCCTATCCCATTGGTCTGTTGGCACAGATAAACTGGATGAACCCCACCCCTTCATGGATCAACTTGACCTCGTGGGTCTTGCGGACATACAAGGATCTTCTGCTCGAGATTGACCTGTATCATGCCATTCGGGGCAACTGTTATGGTCTGCCCATGAACAAGAAGTTGTTCATGGCTCTTCTTGAGATGTACAACCACCGAACGGGGACCTTCTTTACACGTGGAGGGGAGATGGGGCTCGCTCTCTACGAGATGCCTGAGGTCTCTAAGCTGCCCTGGGGAGATGAAGTCTTTGAGGCGTATACCCCTACGATGAAGAATTCGAGGAGTTGGAGCAACGGTTCCCGAGCTTTGTGGCTGTCTATCGGGAACTACTATGCCACCATAGTACGTGCTGGCAGATACCAAAGAAGAAGAACGATAGCTCGGAAGGGAACCTTTCTCATACCAGGACCTGGCTCAGCTATCTTTTTGAGCTAGGCGCCTCAGGCCGGGTTTCCTCCCGACGTCCTCGAACCCGGAAGGAGGTGCAGAACCAGGTGTCGACCGCCAAGAGGGTAAAAACTACGGGTGACAGATTTGGGAGCCAAACTAACTCCTTTAATTATTTTTATTAGGATACCCAGAAGATGTCTGATAAGGCTCTCCTGGCAGGATTTTTTGATGGTGTGGCTGCAGAACTGCGTAGTTTCGGGAGGGGCTGGTGCTATCGAGAGAATCAGCCGTAACCTAATCCTCCCTGCAGTGAAGCTAGTCTTTGGGGCCAGACTAGCTCTTCTTCCCGCCATGGTATGCAGCGTATATCGTGGCCTCCGTGCCTTCTCGTCCAAAGTCATCGCTCGCGACACGTCGAAAGACTTTGAACGAATCGAGCTGCCCTACCATTATCTGATGGAGTGGCTGTTGATGCATTACCAGTCTCTGATGAGGCCTGGCCCCGAGGATGACGTGACTGCTGATGATGCCCTCATCTATCAGTACCGCCGCATGCCTTAGGAGTACACCACCATGCCCGCCTGTCGGATGGCGCTGGCACGAGTGGACAAATACTCCTTTTTCGTGTCTGTTCCTTATTTTACCAATAAAGAAGTAAGCGCCGTGCATCTTGATGGTACTGTGTCTCCCAAATTCTTGCCTGAGAAGACGCTCCTCTAGTTACAGAACATTCATCCTGCACATCTGGTGTATCGCAACCATCACTCCGTCTTTTTGGAGCCTTACTTACCCAGCCGATTCTCCTGGCAATTTGGGTACAGTCAGATATTCTTGGAGAATCCCAGCTTCTGCCTGGGTTTTGAGGGTAGCGTCCTTGACGGCATCCGGGCTTGGCACTACTATAGCGCGGTTCACACCTATGCCACCTTCTTTGTTCCTGATGCTGGAGAGTCGGGACACATTTTGTACATGGCGGCCTTGTACCATGTTATGGTGAATAAACCCCTAAGAGATTTTGACCCAAGTACCAGCTTTATTGTTGGTTCTGTCTTGGAGGAGAAGCCAAGGATCAAAAAGGGGAGGACAGTTGATGTATCTGACTGGGAGTCTACCAATGTGGATGAAGAGGTTGACCTTGATAACTTGCCTCCTCCTCCTGCAGATGATTTGGTGGCAGGTCAGCCCTCTATTGCGCCTAGTCCTTCCCAAAAACGTAGCAGGCGTGCACCCTCTGCCGGCGGCATGACTTACTTCCAAAAACGGGCTGCGGTCAAGCCTCGCGGGCCGATCATTAGGGAGAGAAGTGAGGACGTCGACGCCGTTTCGGAGGTGAATCGAGTTACGATCCTCTTTTGTTTTGTTCTTCTTTTCTGAAATAATCTGATCATCTTTCTTTTCTTTGTAGGCGTCGGGAGAAGTAAACTCCTCAGAGCCGGCTACTGCCTCTGAGGTTGATCCAGCTCTAGCCGCCTTAATTAGAGATATGACAGCCAAGCTTACTTCCACCAGGGTCGTCTCGGTGACAGCTGAAATTCCTCCCGCTGCTGACATCTCAACCCGGGGCGATATGGGATCTATTGAACCGATCCCCGAGGTTGCTGAACCTCAGCCGGTTGATGCTGACCCAATTGTATCCGCCTCCGGGGTGGCTGGGGCAGAGGAAGCGGCTGCAATCGGCTCAAGTGTCGCCGTTGAGGAGGAGACGGTGGCTGTGAGTGAGCCTCAGCTTCAGCAAACCTTCCCTGGTAAGCTAAGTCATGTCTTGACTAGTGAGGAGGTTCATTTGCTCTATCTTCATATCCTTCGGGTTAAGTTGATTGATGGTTGCTCCGGACATACAGGTCCTGCTCCTTCGCTGCCGACGGCGGACATCATCGGGAGGGGGGGAGTCGCCATGGGGAATCTGGTGGAAGAAAGTATGCCTCCTCCTCCTCCAACTCATACCGAGGGACCTTCTGGCGGATCAAGTTCAGGGGGGGATGTAGTAGAACTGTCGGGGCGAGAAGAAATGGTCCCTGCACCCTCCTTGGTTTATGTGGCTCCAACAACGGAGGTTGACCTTTCTGCCCTGCCGAGTCTCCGGATCCTTAGGGCCGCGGAAGAGGATATGGCTGCTATTCAGGCGTCCTATCGCTCAGAACTTGTTTCCCTAGTGATAGGGGCATCAAGCTCTGGCGCATCTTCTTTACGACCGTCTTTAACCCTGCTAGATACTCTTCCTTTGACACCGTCTTCTTCGGAAGTTCTGGATGAATCATCAAAGGATGTGGTTGATAGTTTTTATCGCCATCTGAAGTGAGGAGTCGAAGCTTCCTTGGAGAGGGGGACATCTTTCGCATTGGCTCGTCAATGTGCCCGTGGTCAGATTGAACTCCTCAGAACACTCCCCGGTGGGATAGGGATGGTCGAGCTCCTGGAGCCTAAATTAGTAGAAGCTGATCAGCTGGTGGCTCAGTTTCAAGGACTGCGACAAGTCGATCCGTCTTTAGCAATAGATCAGGAGCGTGCCTTCCTTATAATAGCCATAAAAAAGTAAGGACGGTACGGGATACGTCCAAACCTGCTCTAGTGAAGGACCTTTAGGATCTATCTCTGAAGTATGATGAACTAAGCTACAGAGGAGAGGATTGTATCGCTCGAGAAGAGGCCACCTCTCGTGGGATAGCCGACACAAACGAGCAGATCCTCTAGCTTCAGAGGAAATTGGCCTCTTTAGAGTCTGAGCTCCAAGCTTCCCGCAAAGATAAGGAGCTAATTCTCCGGGAGATCGACCAGATCACCCGAACCTCTGATGCCTTAGAGCATGCCCTGAAGAAACTTGAAGACGGTTGGCAGGCACATGCGCATCTAGATGATGCGGAGAGGTTGACTCAGGAGGCTGAGCGCCGGGCCAAGCTGAGGATTAAGCGGTCAACGACTAAGCTGAGGGACCGGCTCAGAGAATTGTGTATCGCCGAACCATGATCGAATTTTTCATTCTTTTATTATTATGTTCCTCCATTTTTTATCAGGGACGTGGTCCTAGAAAATGTAGTACTCTTGATTTTAAATGAATGACTATGTTTACATCATCCTTTATCTGTTGCGCATGTACCGTTTCTTTGGTATTATGGTATTTGCCCCACTGGAGGACTTTCTGTGGACCTATTGCCCTTGGTATACCTTGGTTTTAGGTATGGATAATAAGTTTGATAGAGATACCTAGAACAACTCCATGGTAAGGAGGGCATGGAAATTCTTGGTATTGGGCGAAAGAATGCTATGGAACAGCTGGGTTCTAGAGGCATGTGATGGTGAGAAAAGAGGCGCATGTACTAGAGGACCGAGTACAGCATTTGTGGTCAGCTGTGGACATTTGTGGTCAACTGTAGACATTTGTGGTCAACTGTGGACAATTGTGGGCCTTTTATCCTTGGCGTACCCTAATTTTAGGTACGAATAATAAGTCGAGAGAAAACCAACGTACTTACTCAGAGGTAATGAGGACGTGGTAAATATGAGGATTTTACTACGGAGTCTTTCTACTCAGAAGTAATGAGGACGTGACAAGAGTGGACTCAACGAAGGGTACATAGAACAACTCAGAGGTAATATAGACGTGAAAGTTCTATGTAAGGGATGATTTGTTTGTGATGGGAGAGAAACAACTCAGAGGTGACATCGACGTGGTTATTTCTGGAATTTTGTGAACCTGTTACCCTTTTTTATGCACTGAAAGCACGGGTAATAGATTATGAGGAAGATGCTCTTTTATGGAGGAAGTTCAGAGGTATGATTATACATGACTCACTACCCAAAAGATACAATATGGATTCATTTGAAATGACCAGAGTGTAAGTTCAGCGGTACTTAAGGGTACATAACTCAACAATCCGGTTGATTCAGCGGATGTCGTTTAGACATAATATTTCTTCAGGAACTTGTCGTTAATGGGCATCATGAGCAAGTCTCCATTTTGCTTCGCAAGACGGTATACACCATTGGAGAATACAGCCTCGATAATAAATGGATCTTCCCACTTTGGCTGGAACTTGCCGGCGGTTTCGTGAGTCATAACCATCGGCCTCCGAACTGCCAAGACGAGATCGCCTACTTGAAATGTTCTCAGCTTGACCTTCTTGTTGAAGGCTCCAGAGATGCGGGCTTGATAAAGCTTGATTCGTTATTGAGCTAGCAAGCGCTTTTCATCTAAGGCCTCCAACTCTTGTAGCCGACGACGATAATTATCATCCGTCGTCAATCGGTAAGTGAGGGAGACACGGAGCGAGGGGATTTGAGTCTCCAATGGAAAAACTGCCTCCCGTATACCAGAGAGAATGGTGTGTTCCCAGTGGCTATCCGGACTGTAGTACGGTACGCCCATAAGCATTCGCCAAGCTTTTTATTCCAGTCGCATTTGTTTGAGGACACGAACTTCTTGAGAAGCTTGATTACAGTTTTGTTGAATGCTTTAGCCAGACCGTTAGCCGTCGGGTTGTATGGTGTTGAAGCAATATTCTGGATTCGATGTTTGTCGTAAAACTGATAGAAGGCATGGCTTGCGAACTGCGGACCATTGTTATGGATGATCCTTCGAGGCAGTCCAAAGCGATAGATGATGTGGTGCTTGACGAAGCTGATCACGTTTGATGTCTTTACTTCTGTAAGCGGAACAACTTCTGCCCATTTGGAGAAGTAGTCCATAATTGTCAGTGTAAAACGGTGTCTTCTGGACGAAGGCAGGGTGATTGGACCGATGATATCCATTTTCTTGCATAGTCTATCGCATCTACTACCATCGTAGACCAGTAATAGCCCATCTGGCGAAGGCGGTCTTGTAATTTCAGGCTAAGTTGATAGGCCCCACAAACGCCGTCGTGAGCTTCGCGTATAACTTCTTTGGCTTCTTCACCGGAGCAGTAACCCATCATAGGATCGCCGATACAGCATTTTTGTCTCAGTATTATAGAATAATCTGAGAGAATGTCTTTTGATAGAAGTGGCTTCTTTCGGATTCTCCGACAAGATGCCGTAGACTACAAAGTAAATAAATAGGAGTCTCCAGTCCTGTGTTTTGTCGACCGCCAGGGCAGAATAACTCACAGCAAATTGCACGTTGTTCTTAGGATAAACCCATTCATGGCCTATTACGTCCACTAAATGATGAGTATGATTTGGAACCGCCAGAGAAGCGACAAGTCCTGCTAGGGCATCGGCTTCAATATTTCAGAGTCTTGGAACATATTCTATGAAGAACCCTTTCAGGGACATGATGATGGCGATTACTATATGATGATAGGGGATCATGTCTTCATGGCGAACTTCATATGAACGTCGGATCTGATTGATAATTAACTTTGAATCGCCATATGCTTCCAGGTACTCTACCCCCAGCTCCTTCGTAAGTCGGAGGTCGATGACCAAGACGTTGTACTCGGACACGTTGTTTGAACAAGGTTCTGTGAGTGTGTATGCTCGATTGATCATCAAGCCAGAGGAAGAAATGAGTACCACTCCGACCCCAACGACGATGTTGCCCTTGGGCCCGATTTTTGAAGCATCGTCGAAGAACATTCGCCAGACGGTATCATGGGAAGCCATATTTGAATTGGCAACCTCGTCTGGGATCTCTTCATATATTCTGGTTGACTCTGAACCTAGATGGGCCGCTAAAAGTCTACCAGAGCTTGACCTTTAACAGCCTTTTGCGGGACAAAGATCATGTGGTAGGGGACAATAATATCGTCCATGTAGCAAGGCGAGAGCTGAGTGTGCCTGGTTTGGTCATGAGGACCTGAGGGGGTTAACTCGTGATATAACATGGATGGTTTGTCCTGTAACATAGTATCGCATTTTTTGAATAGCGAACACCAAGGCGAGACATTCCTTTTCCACGACGATGTATCTATGCTCGGGCCCTATCATCATTCGGCTAAGATAATAGATAGCTTGTTCATGCCCCGCATCATTGTTTTGTGCTAGTAGAGCACCGAGGGAATGCTCCATCGCTCGTATATAGAGCAAAAATGGCTTTCCAGCAACTGGGGCCACCAGGACTGGAGGGTTCGACAGATATTCTTTAACGTTGTCAAATGCACGTTGGCACTCCTCGTTCCATACGAAGGAGAAGCCTTTCTTCATGAGGTGTGTGAAGGGTTAACATCGCCCGAAGAGGTTATAGATAAACCTCCGGATATAAGTGAGCCTCCCTTGAAGGCCTCTGAGTTCTCGAAGATTTTTTGGGGGACCCATCTCCATGATTGCCCTCGTCTTCTCTATATGGATTCCCTGGGCGGTAATGATGAAACCCAAGAATTTTCTACTGGATATGCCCAAGAAGGATTTGGTGGGATTTATCTTCAAGTTGTGTGCTCGTATCAGGTCGAATACTATCCTCAGATCGTGCAGATGATCTTCCTTAGAGCGGCTTTTGACGGCTATGTCATCGACGTAATCATTCCACTGTCTTACGCAGGTGATCTCTGAAGATGACACTCATAGCTCATTGATATGTGGCACCGGCATTCTTTAAAGCAAAGGACATGACTGTGTAGTAGTACACACCAATTAGCATTCAGAATGATGTATGCTTTTCGTCATCAGAAAACATCTTGATTTGGTTGTATCCTGAGAAGCCATCCATGAACGACATGCGCTCAAAGCCACATGTGTTGTCAATCATTATATCCGTAATAGGAAGAGGGAACTCATCTTTAGGACATGTTTCGTTCAGATTTCGGAAGTCGATGCAAATTCGGATCTTTCCATTCTTCTTGAGAACTGGTACTATGTTGGCGACCCAGTCTGGATGTTGTTTCTCACGGATGAAGCCGCTGGCTATTAGTTTGTTGACATCAGTTTTGATAGAATTTATGATGTCTGGGCGGAACCGTCGTTGCTGTTGCTTGACCGGATTCGCGTGCGGATGAATGTTGAGCTTATGGAGTGCAACCTCGGGGTTTAGCCCTGGCATGTCTTCATAGCTCCAAGCAAACACGTCAATATACTCTCTGACGAATTACAATAGCAACTCTCGCTCTTGGTCTGTCAGGCTTTTGCTGACAAAAATTGGCTTTGAAGAGGATTCGTCGCCAAGGTTAACTTGCATAACCTCATCTTCGGTAGGGGGATCTCTTCATTTGAAACGGTTCTCCTATTTTACATCTAGCTGTTGGACCCAAGGCTCTAACTCGAGAAGTTCGGGTACATCTTCGTCTTCTTCGTAGGCGTCAGCAAATGCCATGTTGACAGACCAAGCTTGCCTGAATACGTCCCCGATGTTGACATCCGAATCGAAAGTGGGTAATCCAGTCGAATGTGAATGCCATTCGCATTCCTCATCCGAGCTCTCTGGAGTTGTTGCAGGTGTAACATAGCCTAGACCACACCTGGTCTTGTTGTAATAATTGCGTTGTTTTTTAGCCAGGACTGGCAATTGTAAGGGTAATCGCCGGCCACTGCCATAGTTCAAGCCTAGCATAGTTTCCATATCATACCCCTGTTTTTGCATGAGGTACTTGGAGCGGGAGCTATATAGATAAAGAGGCAGTCTTCCGGTGTCGGGTTCGAGATCGACTTCCTCTGGCCTGAAGGACTGTTAACCATTCTTTCGGCCGAAGATGATTTGGTGATCTTTTCCCTCGACTATGAAGCAAGGACCTTCCACGGGAGTAAGTTGGTTCATGGTATGGACGTTCGTTACTTGTGTGTGTAAGTTGATGCCTATACCGTGTTCCATAGCATATATTATACGGAGCTTGTTAAGCTCGAGGTAGTTTAAAGATAGCCCTTTATTAATAAAATAAGGTATTTTTTCTGGTAGGATTACATCATCAGCAGAAGGAACATCAATGTGTGCAGCCACATACTTGGCTAGCTCTAACTCCTCTTCAGCCACCCCTGTATTAATAAAGATTGGGAGGATGACCTGGGCAGCTTGATTGTCAAGGGTCCTACTGGTGGTGTTGAACGTGGGGTCTTGGCGCACTAGCGGTCCCTGGCTTAGCACTTGGTGCTGGACGTGGAGTCGTTGGCTCACTAGCAGTCCCTGGCTTAGCGCTCGGTTGTCGACTTGTCTTGGAAAGACGAATGGTCATTAGCTTGACAGAAGGATTGATCTCTTCTGATTATTGGTGGCTGGCTCTTGGCAGTCTGATTGTCAGTGGCTCCACAGTGGGTCTCGACCCTTAGCCAGACCTTGGCAGTTGGATAACCATCTGCTCCTTTTGTGCGGTGAGCACCAGGAGACTAGTTGCTTCTTTACGTAGAGTGGCTACAAGAGGTGCAGTTCTGCCTGGTTTGCAGGGCTGGAGATGGATATTCAGAGGTTCTTCTGATCCCATTGTAGCCTCCGTCTGCTCTTGAGCATCCTCTTTAATCAAGTGCCTTTTCGATTTCTCGTACAGACAAGAATCAGAATAGCAGGATTCAACCCCTTTAAAGGGATCGATGTCGGCAAATTCCGTCTTTACGAAGCCGTGCTTATCGACATATTTGAAGAATTGGTGCAATATGAAAGGCACGATCATATAATCGTGTATCCACGGACGCCCCAGGAGAATATTGTAGGATGTATCTGCGTCTATGACATAATAAGTCACTTCCGACTGAAGATCGCCAATTTGGCATTTCAAGCAAATCTTTCCAATAGGGTAGCTTCTTCCTGAATTAAAACCGCTGACGGCAGTGCTGGTAGGTGTCAGCCGATGCATAGGGATGCGCAGGAGGTGAAGCAAGCTCTTCGGAATGATGCTTATTGAAGAACCAGGATCAATGTGCATCTGATCCACCTTGATGTTGTCGACATATCCAGTGTAATACAGGAGGCGATCGTGCAGGTTGGTTTTGATGAGCATATCCTGCGGAGTGAACACAATGTTGGGCATTACAGCTGTACAAGCGCTGTCCTGGAGATCCGCTGGCGAGCTCTCCCCTGTAAGCTTAACCTGAGCCAAATACGCGTCGACATTCTGGAGTGCTTCGTTCAGTGCAACACAAACATCCTTGAGAGCCTCAAGAGCTCATATAATGATAATTTGGCTGGTGTGTTTGCCAATTGTGCCAAGATGTCAAAATTATAAGGCCTCTCCAGCCCCTGAGGTGTGTCTTTTTTCGGAGCATCTTGTCAAAGCGGGTCTCCTTCAGCTTAGACTTGTCGTTTAGCGAAGGCTGAGAAGGTCCTGGACATCAGCAGTGGCCGGCTGACGTTCCTCATCCGAGTTACCCGACATAGGTTAAGATTGTGCACCGAACCGGGTAACGACAGCTGTCGCTTCTTCGATATCGGCTGAGATCATGTGGCAGGACTTAGTCTTCCTGCCCTTCTTCTTGCTGGTAGGGGATGATGCTGACTGAGTTACTTCAGGCACCAAGTCTGGGTGGACCCACATGACATCCCCTCTTGACGTAGTGAAGGGCACCAGTCCAGTCATCTGGTCTCGGGGAGGTAGAAGATTGGTGACCTCCATTGTTGCCCAGAGGACGGGTACTACACCGTCTTGAGTCCTCGTTGGAGAAAAACTGCCGAATTGGACTGACACCATATTGGCAGCTACAGTTACCTCCTCAAAATTAATGGCCAGAGCCTTGGAATCGATGAGGTTCTGGATGTATCGCTTCAATTGGAAGCAGTCTTGAGTAGCGTGGTGGACATAGCGGTGGAAGTGGTAGTACTTTGGGCTCTCCATCTCTGCAGTTCGAGGTTCACGTCTCGACGGAGGGAGTTGAATTCTATCTCCTTGCAAGAGCATGTCAAAGATGGGCTTGACATGGCTATCCTCAAAGGAGTAAGTCACCTGAGGCCACTGCTTCTCTGTCTGCTTTAGCTCAGGCTTCTTGGCTGTATCAGCCACCATAGCCTGGTTGCCTTTGGTGTTTCGGTTGTTATAGGAATTACCGCTATTGTTGTTGTTGTTGGTATTAGGGCGTTTGCCCTTATCCTCTCCATCCGAGATATGCAGCCCTAGTTGGCGAGCCTTCTTTAGCTTTGCTTCTGGTTTAGTGGCGCTGATGATGAAGGTCTTCCAGTCTTTAAATTGACTTTCGCCCATCCAGAGGCTGATTGTGGGGAGCAGCCTCTTTTGGCAAATCTCAATTAAAAAAGAGTCTGGGTTACCGAAGGGCAATTTCATCACGATTTGGCGAAACCGCTCAATGTAGTTCCTCGTCAGCTTTTTTTCCTTTGGACAACGTCCATGAGGGTTGATATTGTCACATCTTGGTCTACCTCATAGAACCTCTCCAAGAACATATGTTTGAAGCCGACGAAGGAATAGATGTAGTTATCTGGCAAGTTGCGGTACCAATCGAACGCGACCCCCTCTAATGCCCCAATGAACAACCTCGTGAGGATGGCCTCGTCATATGGCAGATGGTCTGTTGTGACCTCGAAGTAGGTCATGTACCAGCTTGCAGAGGTCTTTCCATCAAATGGATTGATGTTGAATGGTTTGTATCATAGAGAGAAGGGGACATCTCTCCATGCAGCGGGATACGGCTGTCGTATCCTGAGGTCCTGAGAGGTTTCTCAGGCGTAAAACATTGCCCGGAGCTTCTGGACTTCTCTTCTCGCCTCCCTGGCCTCTTCTACAACAGTGGGAGCCGATATTCTGGGTGGATTGTCGCCCGAGGTTGGTACGGTCGTGTTTGAGTCCGCATTGGCGGTGGGACCCAAGCTTATTTGACCATGTGTCCTTTCTTGGAGAGCTGGTAGGGCCGCCTTGATCGTCCACTGACTTAACCAAGGTATTAAGTATGGCCTCAAGAGTGTTGAGGCACTGTCGATCACTGGGACCGTCTTGATCATTCTCAGTCTTGAATACTGTCTTCACGTGAGGAGAGGTGGAAGGCACTGTAGAAGATGTGCCCTCCGAATCATACCCTTGCACAGAGAAGTCGTTGGGGGTATGTGGGAATGTTCTCCTCTGGTTCGGACTCGGAGGAGGTGCCACCCCCAATATAGGAGGTTGCCTCGTCTTGGAATTTATGGACGTCTTCAGGGACGTCAGACTCCGTTGTATCTGTTGGGGGATTGTTTCCCCTGGTTCTTCTTCTTGGAACACCAGATTATTTTGGATGTTCTGAGGAGTGCTACCCTCAGCTTCAACTACCCCCAGGGATGTAGATGACGAATCCCCAAGTGTTGAAGATTTTGTCTTAGAGCGGGTACCTTGATAAACTCCTCCTGTGACGGCTGTGGACAACCGCTTAGATGGGAGTTTCTTGGCCGCGTTGGTTGAGATCATCGGGTTGGAGGTATTTATTTTCTTCCCTCCTTTGCCGATAGGGACCTTCCGGGCAGAGTTACAGGAGGCGAAAGAAAGTGCCTCGTCTTCCGAGCTTTATTCTAGTACCGATCATGGCTGCTGCAGTCGTTGGAAGACGGACTGTCGGTCCTCTTGTACTGCTATCTTATTGCAGGAGCAGTTGACAATAACTTGAGTGCAGTGATGTCCCTGGAAGGACTCTTTACACATCAAGTTTTCTTCTCTTTCCTTGCGCTTGTAAAGAATCACATCTCGCAAGTCAAGTATATCTCGATCAACCTTTACACTCGTTTTATGGGCCCGAGAATCCCGAGCACACGAGTGCGTTGGTATCATGTTTGGTCCCTGATGCGGGGCTAGTAAAAGTACTTGCCCTCGATCATTATTGGGAGACTCTTGGGAACCACCTTGTCCGTTTGCCGTCGGGGGCTAGAAACGGGCGGTTCTGTACAACTTTCCATCATAGGCCCGCATAACAGTTAGCGGGACTCTCTGATGGTCAGAGGTTCAGACAGCTGACTGAGCTCGACGAGCCCGTGTTGTCCTAAACTTCTTCGTTCTAGCACCCGAGGGTGCATAGTAGGAAGAGTCCAAACTGTGCCGTATAGAATCTGGCACATTCTTATTGGAGCTTCTGATGTCAGGACCGCATGAGAGGCGGTCAAAGACTGAACCCGAGCCGCATAGGGCAGATGGCCGGCGGCTGGGATTGGATGCCGCATAGGTCATCTCCTTGCGGCTAGGGTTGGTGGCCGCATAGGCATTCTGCATGCGGCTGGGATTGGTGGCCGTATGAGCTTTCTGTATGCGGTTGAGATTGGTGGCCGCATGAGGCTTCTGCATGCGGCTGGAATTAGTGGCCGCATGAGCCTTATGCATGCGACTGGCACCCTTATGCGGCTTCTTCCTAGACGACATAGAGTTCCCATTTGCTCCCGCAAGTCCAGCATCGTAGTGTTTTCCATTGCCGGACTTGGGGACAGCAGGGTTCTTCGTGGCCTGAAGTGGAGCCGCATATAAGTCTTCTTTGCCATCTTGGGCAGCAGAGAACACATCTTCCAGAGCTTGGGAAGGGGCAACAGTTTTGGGCCTCCACTCCCTGCGAGCCTTCTTTGGGCCGGCTCGCTTCTGGATGGGGCTAGCGCTCCCCTCAGAGAGCATCTCTTCAAACGCTTGCTGGTCGAAGCGAACAACCAACATCTATTGCATGGAGCCGAGTTTGGCTGCGTCCGATTGCGTCACCAACTTCTCAGCAGTGGAGAAGTTAGTCCCCAGCAGAGTTGCCATCGTGTTTGCCATTGATCGTCGTAGAACAAAATATTTTTATAGGAGGACTGAACTTTAACTCACAATTACAAACTCGCTTGTACAAAAGAGAGCATAGGAACAAAACCTAGAAAAAGTAATCTAAGTACAATTGTTTAGTTTTGATTCTGGGGGGTGACGGTAGATGGTCGGGAAAGTGCTATCAACTTTGCCTTACTCTTTGGACGATCGAATGCAACCTCGGCTCCGGCGAAGAAATGCTCTCTCTTTCTCTGTATGTCTCTGTGTGTCTCTGTGTGTGTACAAGGGAATAACGCGTTGCTATTTATAGGAATTTATGAGTAATGGGGTGTACAGCTACGTGGCTAATTTTGGACCACATTCTTGTAACTGTGCCTCGAGAAGTGGGCAGTTAGGGATTGGTTAAGATTGATCATGATCTGTTTGTTGCACTAAATCCGAACTGTTAAGACTTGGTCAATTTCTGCCACGTGTCTCAACTGCTACTCTGTGGCGAGCCACATAAATGATGTATCCTGGCTAAGCCGCATGAAGGACCACCCCATAGCCGAGCCGCATAAAGAGTGTCTCATGACCGGGTCGCATGAAAGTTGTCTCATGACCGAGCCGTATGAGAGTGGTCTCATGACTGAGCCACATGAGGGAGGCCTCATGATCGAGTCGCATGAGAGTAGTCTCATGACCGAGCCGCATAAGAGTAGTCTTATGACCGAGCCGCATGAGAGTAGTCTCATGACCGGGCCGCATAAGAGAGGTCTCATGACCGAGCCGCATGAGAGTGGTCTCATAACTGAGCCGCATGAGAGTTGTCTTTGGAATCTGTGAACTGTGCCAGATCTCATGATGATTTTCTCGTCCTTTTAGGAGCATGTCATGTCTTGTCTTTATGTCAGGGCCATCATCTCTGTCAGAGCTGTCGCCTTTATGTCAGAGTAATTATGGCCAGCTGTACAGGCAGATTTTGAACCGCATAAGGCCGTATGAAGCTTCCTGAGCCGCATGAAGCTTTCTGAGATTTTGAGCCGTATGAAGCTTCCTGCGTTTTGTGCCGCATGAAGCTTCCTGTGTTTTGTGAGCCGCATGAAGCCCCATGGATAGCAAAAATTATTCTTTTCCATGCTTCTACACTAAGTGTTATGTTGGGGCAAACCCTAGAATTACTCTAATCTAGATGTTAATCATGGGCCTAAAGACTTAGTTAGTAGAATTAATAAAGTTAATTAGGTTCTAAAGTATCTAGATATTATGTTAGAAGTAAGATATTTGTTGAAACCCTAAGTTACATTGGACCTTTCCCTTAAAGGGCCTTAAATTGCATGTTCGGAAGCCTTTTAGGGCAATTTCACCAAACCCTAACTCAAGGGTAGCCTATGGCCAGCCAACCCTAGCCTTCCCTTTCCTATATAAGTTCACATTAGCCCCCTCTTGCCTCTTTCATTATAAACCCTAACCCTAATTTGTGTTCTTCCCCAAATTTGTCTCCTGCTCCAAATTACCTCCAAATTGAACCAAATCAATTGCAATACACTCTCCTAGTGTAGAGAAGGTCTCTATTGGCTAGCTAGCAAGGACTGGGAGCAATTTGACCATTGGAGCTTGGTGGAGATCTAGATCTAGGAGCTTTTATTGAGATTCCAACTCTCAATAGGTAATGACCTCTAAACCTATTAATTTCCAAAATTCTTACCATAGATGCATTCATTTAGGGTCCCCCTAGCCCTAGGCCAAGTTTGGTTAGAAATCGAATTCTATTTATGGTGCGTATCGGAGGAGTATAGGAGAGCTATTCAAGGTGTTCAATGAAATGCCTCTTAGGACTTTTTAATCTTGGTTTTCAAAACAAATTACATATTTTTGTAGCTTATTATATGTAGATTGTTATGTGTTCGACTGAGTTAATTTTGGCTTGATTTGGTATGTCATTTTGGACACGGGGATACACGGCTAGCACTGTCCTAGCTACAGTGCCTTGCCCTGCTGCTACGAGTCCAGAACACACTGGAATGACACGGTTTGAGCCGCCAATGGTTAGTAAAGGTGGGGGCAATGTCTGTCATTACACACACGAGATTTGGGATGAGTTTATGGAGGAATCGAGGAGTTATTGGACTCGCAGATGTCAGTCGAGTCGTACACACACACTATTTTCAATTTCTGATACGCACGTGGACATGGGCCTCGACACTTCGTGGACACGCCCTAATGGACTCAGAGGACACTTGGACCCCTAGTTGACACCTTGACACTTCTCCATAACACATCACTTGGACACTTCGTGCACATTTACACTCGACACACATGCACCACACTGCCTTCACATGTTCTGATACATGTACAATATTGTCTGTTAACACTTTGACACATGTTCATGGCTCAACACACACGTATCCTTTACCTGTCACATGTTTGTCTGATACCAGATTTTGACACAGGTAATAGACACAGTATTGTACACACTTTGTAGACACCCCTGTGACACACACACTTGCAACACACACCTTGACACACTCCTCACACACAGGATACAGTAACACCCCGTTCTTTCTAAATTGCAATCATGTATATAGGTAGGTATTTTCGAATGTTAACATATACAATGTGTGTATCCTATAGGTATCAGTTGAACTTGGGTTGAGGGATTACATACCAGTTGGATTTGTATTTAGTGGAGTTAGTTGGGGTTGTTCAGTTTGATATGTGTGAGTTTGGATTTTGGAGTTATAGTGTGAATATGGGGTTTACATACATATATATAGATATAGTTTCTGATACATTTTGGTGAACACCCTACTGCACAGTATACAGTTGTAGTGTAAACATACATGCATGTAATGTATAGGTATAGCCTATATGAATATTAGTTCAGTTTACTGTGAGTTCAGTTAGGTTTGTATGCAGTTGACATATTTGGGGTTGGTTCTTACCTATGCGATTTGTAGGGGTTTTGATATATGGGGTTATATATGTGAGTGAGTATATGATGTAAGTTCTCAATACAAATGTTCTCTTGATACTAGGTAATAGCCTATATATGTGTTTGACATATATGTATGTGGACATAAGGTTGGATACATATATATATATATATATTTTTTTGGATACATATATATATATATATATATATATATATATATATATATATATATATATATATATATATTTTGGATACATATATATATATATATATATATATATATATATATATATATATATATATATATATATATATATATATATATATATATATATATATGAGTCTTATGTGTTATATATATATGTAAGGGGTGAGGTTATATATAACAATGAGATATAAGTATGTATGAGGCTATATATTAAATGAGTTAACAATTGTGATGCATAGGTATATATATATATATATATATATATATATATATATATATATATATATATATATATATATATATATATATATATATATATATATATATATATATATATATCACGATCCGCACCCAGTGTAGGGGCACGAGAAGTTGGTACGTCCAACCTACGCCGCAGTGTCGGCGGTAGAACGCTGTTCTAGGTCACTATCTAATCAACAACTCACGCAATTATATAATGTACATGTCAAATCTTAACTCCAAACGAAGGACAAATATAGATATAATAAAATCTCAGTCACAGTCTAAGCACGATAAGATAACACAGAAGTTTAACTAAAGACTAAACAACAACAACAATTATAAACTACTAAATAATAATATCTCAAACAAACTCAAATACAAACTCAATATCTTAAGTTATTACAATTCGAGTTCTAAACATGAACCTCAAGCAAGTCTACTAGCTAGTCTCCTGATCACTCATGAGTGTCGGGTCCAAAGGTAGCTAAACCATCTCTTGGTCCATAGTAAGTAGGGCAAGTGTCCTCGGGACAAGCATCTGTAATATTTTGTCAACGTATCCAGTCAGGATTGAAACGAGCACAACTCATCTAGAAATCCCAAGTAAATGACGAAGAACTATAAAGCAATTATAGACAGTTATATTGATGAACGTGGCAGTTTTATACAGGTAATGATGTAGAGAACAGTTAAAGTATAAGAGAAGTAAGGTAGCAAAACAAGAGAAGATACATGACAAGAAAGACTATAAAACAAGATCTAGCTGAACTAGAGTAACATGATATAAGTCCAAACAGTACAATGTAAGTCAAGTGTAAATCCCAATGTGAGTCTAAACAATACAAATCTAATACCAGATGAATCCAGTACGAGATGAGTCCAGTATAAGATGAGTCCCGTCAGTGATCAATGATTCCAGGGTGAGTCAAGACTATATACTAACAGTGTGTTTTAAAATACCGAGATCGACATGTAAACGACTGTAGGTAATACGACACATCGCACACTCGGCCAAGTGTGGGATGGCTATCTTTCCAGTATAATTCCAAGGGAGTGGTTCCAGTATTTGGGAATGTTCACATGTCTACTCCAATATTTCCTCGCCTAACAAGTATAAATGAATCCATAACCCGACAAAAAAAAAGTACTAGTCCAGCCAGCACATGAATGATACCAGTAAGTAATTCCAGTAGGTGATGCCAGTAGTGGTTCCAGAAATAGAGGCCATACATGAATAAATGAGTGTCGCATGTAATGGAACCAGCAATATCAAATCGTGTTTGTAATAGAGAATCAAATAGAACTAACTAGAACTGAAGTACGGTAATCGACAAATAAATGAAAGAAATATCAAAGAATGTACTCGTCTGATACCCTGAATGACAGATGAATATCAAATGTCTGAACCGGAGTCACAATATCCTATTTAGAGTAGTACAGGTTATAATATGTTTTAAATAAGAAAAATGAAGTTTACAATACAATCTACATAATTTCTAGGTTAATTTAGGTCAAAGTCAACTCTTGGTCAACTCTGGGTCAAACCAAGTCAACATCTAGTCAAACTAGGTCAACAACAAGGCTATCCTGGTCAACTGGTCAAACTTAGGCTATCAAGGGTCAATTTGGTCGATGGTCAACTATTGGTCAACTTTAGGGTTTGGTCAACTAAGTCAATCTTAGTCATCTAGGATTTGGTCAACTAGGTCAATATTAGTCAACTAAGTCAAACTCTAGTCAAGCTAGGTCAGTTGGTCACATATAGACTCAATGTTGACTTTTGGTCAACTCTAGTCAACTTGAACTATTTAGTCAAACTTTGGTCAATTTTAGGGTTTTGGAACTTAGACTTATCAACTTTGGTCCAACTTTGGTCAACTTAGCCAAATCTAGGTCTAGGGCTAGTCAACTAAAGTCTACAAGTTCAAATAGCCTATTGGTCAACTATAGGGTCAACTATACTCTAGGCCTATGTCCAATATAGGTACAATACATACTTGTATACATACACTACATTCACATTTTTATACACTCATACACTCATACACTACATGTATCCTTACATACATGCTTTACATTATATACTTTACATACACTCATGCATGCATACATGGATTACATATCATGTATACTTTGTATTACCCACATGCTATCATATATGCATTCATGCCTATTAAATAGATAACAAACATGCATTCATAACATTACATGTATACCAAAATAGAAAGAGGAAAAAAGGGAGCAAGAGAGAAAAGGAATGGACTGAAATTAACATACCTATCATGCATACAGGTTTCACTTCATTACATTCATATGCTTCATTAAATCACTACATAGCTTATGCATATATAAATTACAGTCATGTATCTATTCATGCATTGCATGCTCATCAGTTCATTTCATACATTCAGTTTTAAACATGCATTAGATTCAGTTCACTACATATATCTACACTTACCTTGAATACATTCATCTCAGGTTTGTTATCAGAAACTAGTTCTCAGTTCAAGCATTCATTCATTTCGTTACTCAAATCAAAACCTTTTAAACCCAACAAGTACAAAACAAATTATTCTCAGGAATATGAATTTAATCCCAACATTCAAATGCATTCGAATCTCTGAAACCAATCACATACTATTTCAAATATCATAAACTGTGAAATATGGAATAACAGTAAAATGTAAAAAAAATAAAATTCGAATTAAAACACTAAAATCCAAACCAATACATCAAAAATCTAAGAATGAAAGGAGTTCAAATATCAAATCTTTTTGAATCAAATATGTATCAGTCAAACCCTTTCGAAACCAAATTCCCAACATTCGAATAAACCCCAAATTAATATGGAAACCCAACAGTTCAGTTCATTCAACCTCAGGAATTATCAAATTAAATCTGTAAAAAAACATGAAACTTATTGAACATTAATTGAAACCCAATCAAAGTAAATTCGAAATATATTTAGGGAATAAAGTGTACAGAGGTAGGGACATACCCCACGTGTCCTAAGGAAGCCAAACGTGTCCAAAAATAGGACACAAAGTGCCCAAAATCGAAATGGAAACAGTATCAGAAAACTGTCCAAAACATTCCTCGTGCGGCTATGTCGATCAATCTAGGTCACGACACGAAGCACGTGAGGTCTCGTGCACGTATCCATAGTTAGATGGGGTCTAGAGTTAGAGGGTCGACACCTTGTATCGAGTCCAAGACGTGTTGTGTCTGAGTCGAAAGCCGTATCAGTAGCTCAAAATTGAGATACACAACACTGTATAAAATCAGTACGGGTCGATTTTCTATCGAACCACTCGACGAAACCCAATGAAACTTTGGGGGCATGTTCTTAGACATTGCCCCCACGTGTCCATTAATTTTTGTGGTGTCTCGATCCGTGTCGTGTCCTCTACAGTACCCGAGCAGTAGGACAGCGCACGGTGGTCTTGTGCACAGGTTCATGTCCAAATTTAGACACAAAAAGGACACAAAAATATGCTTAGTCAGTGGGGGTTCGAAAACACACATCAAGGGCTTCCCAAATGTGAAATTAGTTTTAAAAATGGAGAACAAAAAGTTCACATAGGCATTTCATCAAACACTCACACATAGACACTGATACGTGTCCGATACGCACATCAAATGGACACAAATTCCTACCACACTTGAGGGACAGCTAGGGTATACCTAAATGAATGCAACTATGGAAAGAAATTGGGAATTTGAATGAGTTTGATAGGTTTTACCTATTGAGGGTGAAACCTCAATGTAAAGCTTAGTGAATGAGAACTTCTCTCCAACTTGCAATGATCCCAAGCCTCCAAATCCTTGCTAGCTACCCACCAATGCTATCCTCTACTGTAGGGGAGTCTAATACAATTGGTTTGGTCCAATTTGGAGGAGCAATGAAGAATTGGTGAAGGTTTGGGGAAGAACACTATTAGGGCTTTGTGTAGGTATTAAAAAGAGGCAAGAAATTTATGAAGAGATGTTTAAATAGGAGGGGGTGGCCTCTTGATGGCTGTTGGAATAGGCTAGGGTTAGGGTTTTGCAATTGTTAGATGAGTGTCTAAGGCTTCTCCACATGAATTCAAGCTTAATCAAAGGCTCACTTCAAAAGTAGGTTTCTTACACTAATATCTAACCAAAATATCCTACTAACATAATATCTAGATATTTCTAACCTTGTCATGATGGAAGCTTATAATCTAATATTAATATCTATGCTCATGGATAATATCTAGGTTAGGGCAAAACTATGTTAGTCTCTAATAAAAGATTAGCACCATAATAATCAATCAAAATTCATTTTCATTAATAAGTCAAAAATGACCAAAATATCCCTAGACTAAAAAGTTGTAATTAGTCATCCTAATCACATGATTAGGCCTCTTTGGTCATGGTTAGTCTCTAGGTCACGCAGTCACTAGGGTTACACTAGCAAAACATCAAAATTACAAGTCACAGATTTAAATAGTTTTAAATTGATTAAAAATCACCAAAAATCACAATATGATTTAAATATCATTATTAAATGATTATAATTACAAAAGTTCAAAATTACCCTCATTTTTGAAAAGTCGGTGTTACAATATATATATATTTTGTTTATATATATATATATATTTTTTTTTATTTATATATATATATATATATATATATATATATATATATATATATATATATATATATATATATACATTTGTTATATATTATGCCATGTAGGCTAGTAGCTATAATTATATGATATAAGTTAGCTTGCCTTTATATATACCATATGTATATATTAGAGTGATATGGTATCTTAGACTAGATTTGATCCAAATAGGCCTAATTGAACTTGTAGACTGGAGTTTAACCAAACCCTAGATGTTGACTTGGTTTGATTGAGGGTTGACCAAAGTTGACCAACAGTTGACTTTGACCTAGATTGACCTAGAATCATTTAGATTGCATTGTAAACTTCAATTATTATATATTGGGCACATTATAACCTGTATTATTCTAAATAGGACATTGTGACTCCGGTTCGGACATCTGTATACATCAGTCGCTCAGGGTATCAGGTGAGTACATTCTTTGATAGTTCTTTCATTTACTTGATGATTACTGTATTTCAGTTCTAGTTAGTTATATTTGATTCTCTGTCACAACACGTATGGTATTCTAGATTCATCCACTTACAATACATGTACTTGACTTGTCTATGTTGGCCCATTCCATGGTCACACCCGATTTTAATAATGGACATGAACTTAAGTCAGTACACAAAATATATGAACTGCTGCTAATCATTTCAGGACGTATGAAATCAATATCAACAAGTATCGTACTATTGCATCATCAAGCACATACATCATCTGTCTGAAGCTTACCTTCATTGGAATCCAGTCCGAGTCATTTTACAATTTATTATGTATTTTATCTTTATTGAGTCTAGGACATAAATTGTAAGGTCGACTAGGTAATACTGGCTTAGGTTAATCTCAGTCCACTTTTTCATAAAGCCTACCTATTCATATTCCATATACCAAAGAATTCAATTTCATTTTCGCAACCGAATTTGACAAATGTTATACATTTTCCTAGACAGAACTCAAACCGAGTTCGGCCCGAGTTCGGTCCGAACTCTGCCCGAGTTTGGTCTGTTTGAATTCAAATATTCGTTACCTTCAAATCTGCATGCAACGTTCATATGCAAAATCTTTGCATCAGAACTCTGCCCGAGTTCGGTCCTAGAAAACACCTATAAATAAGAGAGAGTTTTTTTTATTTCAAATCACTCATTCATTCTTAATCTTCTCTTATCTATTCAATAAGTGTTTTCATCCGATCAAAAGTTTTTATATCACACCTACACTTCACTTAGCTAAAAGCCAGTAATATCTATTTCGATCTAGAGCCTTTTGGTTCTCAAGAGTTATAAAGAGGTTGTTCAAAGTACAACAATTATCTTTGTTGTGGAGCCGGGCGTGCGCTCGTCACCAAGCACGGTGTTGTGAAGTTGGTCATGCACTTGTCACCAAGCACGGTGTTGTAAGAGACTGCAAGCTCTCAATTAGCTTATGCCTTAGTGGATTAACATCGAACAAGAGTACTCGAGACTGGATTAGTCCTCTCAGAGGGATACCAGTATACATCACTGTGTCACTGAGTTTGATCTCTCTATCTCTTGCTATATTTATTTACTGTCTCTTATTACTGCCATAGTTATAGCTTTAATTCTTTAATTGGTGATTATTTTTCGCTGCACTCGCACTCACTCTATTCACCCCCTCTAGAGATGCTCAACGGTCCTACAATTGGTATCAGAGCAGGTTATATTTTAATATAACAAACCTTAGAGAGTATATATGGCAGCCATGAAATTAATATTCAACAGTGAAGGACAATCCACAAATAGACCCCCACTATTTGATGGCACAAATTATACCTACTGGAAAACACGGATGACTTTCTTCTTAAAGCCTCTTGACTTTGATCTTTGGTCTATAGTGGTTGACGGTTATAAGAAACCGGCACCTACAGTGGTTGACGGCCAGCTTGTCGACAAGCCTCATGACAAATATACAGAGGCTGAAAAAGTAAAGGCTAGTCTAGATGCTCGTGCCATCAATGTACTATTCTGTGCAATTAAAAAAATGGAGTTCAACAGAGTTTCAACCTATAAAACGTCTCACGAGATTTGAAAACTTTTTGAGGTAACTCATGAAGGTACTTCCCAAGTGAAGGAATCCAAAATCAGTAGACTAACACAGAAGTATGAATCTTTTAAGATGAAACCCGGTGAGTCAATTACACAGATGTTTACACGTTTTCTTGATATTACTAATCATTTGCAATCTCTTGGTAAGGATTATAGTAATCATGAGAAGATTATAAAGGTGCTACGGGCTCTAACAAAGAACTGGAACCCGAAGGCAACATCAATCATTGAAGGAAACGATCTCACCACCATGTCTCTGGAAACATTGATGGGCAAGCTCATGACCCATAAGCTTGATCTGCAAGAGTTTGAAGAAGCAACCCCAAAAGAAAAGTCTATTTTCTTCAAAGCTCAAGCCAAAAAATCTACATGCAATGATTCTGAGGAAGAATCATCAAGTGGTGATAAACAAGCCCTACTAGTGAAGAATTTTAAGAAATTCCTAGAGTTTGAGAAATCAAATAGAAGGAAGAGAGATATCCAAGAAAGCAACAAAGATGAAACAATATGCTTTGGATGCAAGAAATCAGGGCACATAAAGAAGGACTGTCCAACTTCGAAAAAAGCAGTCCATATAAAAGATCAAGATCAAGCAGAAAAGCAACAACCAGTCGAAAGTATGCTAACACAAGCATCTGGCATGAAAGTGATGCCAGTGACACAGATGAAGAAGACAGAGCCTGCAGAAATGCCAATATCTGTATTATAGCTTTTGATAAGGTATCCTCAAACCCTTCGTATGATGACTTTACTTTCAATGAATTAGAAAATGCCTTTAACGAATTACTTAAAGAACACAAAACTGTGCTTGACAAGTATAAGCAATCTCGAAAAAAGATTAAGGCATACACAATCGAGATAGCTGGACTGTCCAGTCTTATTGAAGACATTAAAGAGACGTCTACTACCGGTAACACGGAAGAGATAGCCAAACTCAAGGTAGACCATCATGAGGCTATCCTCAAGGTTGATAAGAAAGGAAGAGACTATGTCAAAATACAAGAGTTATATGACATAGAGAAGAAGAAGCACTTAGTCACAGAACAAAGACTCTCAGACATGACTGCTAAATATGAAGAGTCTATTGCGGTTTCTAAAAAAGTTAGAAATCAAGTTAGGCAAACATGCAATACCTGTGACACAGCCTAAGTTTAGTCCTAATGCTAAGCATACACCTAAGAGGACTAAAAATCAGAAAGCACGGAAGAAACACGACTATCACCATGCTTTCACTTATAGGTTTTCTAAGAAACCAAACAAGCATGTCAACACAGTTTCTACTACCACTGGTTCTAAAATTACTTGCACATATTGTGGTACGCATGGACACATATCACAATATTGCTTAACAAGGAAACTTGTTGACAATCGTACTTTGTTTTAGAGACCTAAGACTAATCAATATGGACCCTTCAGTAAATGGGTACCAAAGGATTCATCTACTTGTTTTATAGGTGGACCCTCAACTCTCTAATGCTAAAAGCAAGTAGATCCTCGATAGCAGATATTCGCAGCACATGACTGGTGATGCATCTTTGTTCGCTACGCTATCAATGAAGAAAGAAGAATACGTCTCCTTTTGAAATAACCTGAGAGGAGATATTATTGGTAATAACACTGTTGGTATATCTTCTTATCCTGTTGTCACACTCACTTTTCAATTTCAAGGGTATTTTAGTAATTATTATTTATTTCAATTTTTATGATTTTTATTTGAATTTTTATCTATTTATTAATTAGATTGATTGCAGTATAATTTGATTGATTGTAGACTGGTGACTTAGTAGTTTGACCTTAGTCAATCTTCACTAGAAGCCTAATAATGTAATTAAAATTTAAATTTTTGGTTTTAAAAATTATTTAGATTTAAATCTCTATTTTTGGAAGTGGTTTAAATGATTTTAGTCATTTTTAGCCATTTTGGCCTTTATGTGATTCTCTGAATATGTTGACTCTTGATTGTGCTAGCAACTGGTTTAACCTTAGTAGACATGTATAGGGGCCTAACCAAGCATTAGAATGGTTATTTCATTTTTAGAAATTATTTTTTTGTATTAGATTATTTTTAAGGCCTTTATTTATTTATTTAGCCTTTTTTGCATGTAGGCCTTTGAGCTTTTTGACTTGGGCCCATTTCTAATTGAGAAGGAGTTGCCCCAAGTGAAACCCTAACCCTTAGAGACCCCCCTTGGCCGCCCAACACAGCAGTACCCCCTCCTCTTTTCATCATTTGTGAAAATTTTGAGCCTCCACAAAGAAACCCTAAAAGATCCATCTCTCCAAAACACCTATTTCCTTCATACGGAGTCCGTTTCTTCCCAAATGAACTCCGTTGTGCTCGTCAAGGAGAGAAGGATCTGTTGGACCATTTCTGGAGTGGAGACGGAAGGTTTTGCTAAAGGAAAATCGACCGACACGACAACCGAGGAGCCCCGATCATTGAGTTTTGACACCCAATAGGTAAAACCCTAATCTACCACTGTAATTCCGATTTTTTCTTCATTTTTGCATCTATATAGGTGCCCTAGTCTTGCCACGAAATTTGGTGGGATATCGACTCCGTTTGATGGAGGTATCGGACACGTATCGGTCCTTTACGGCACGTGTTCGACGAAATACCGCTTAGGATAGAAAGTTATTGTTTTTCAATTCCGACTTCATGGATGTTTAGATAATATGATTTTGATAAAATTTTGTGAAGACAGATTTGGGTTTGACATCGTTTCAGCGATGTTTCGGGCAACGGACGCACGTGCACGGTGCACGGATCCCGTGCACGTGTACACACATATATATTTTAGTAATTGTTATATATATGTGTGTGTGTGTGTAGTTTTCTTACTTTATATATATGTATATAATAGTATAGTAATTTGGGTAATACGATGGGTATGTTTTACTGTTTTTAATATCAGATTTACCCCATTTCAGTATGCACCAGTACACACACACACACATCATCTTTTGTTAGAAATAGGGTTTGGTTGTATTGTATATACACATGTGTGTGTATATACCTATATGTATATAGGTTTTATGCTTGAAAACCCTCTTGGAATAGATTATAGTTGTGTATATAACTATAGGAGCTCTAGGATAGATTTGGTTTGTCATTTCGAGCTTAGTTTAGTCGAATTGGCCGACAAGTTGACCAAATTGACAAAAGTCAACTTTGGGTCAAACTTGATCCAATTTAACTCAAACGAACTCCAAATGACCTAGAATTTTGTGTATAACCTAGAAATTAGTAGACGGACTAGTTGACCCAGGTTTGACCAAGTTTGACCAGCATTGACCAAGTTTGACCAGAGTTGACCGAGGGTTGACTTTAACCAAAATGAACCTAGAAGCATGTAGTCTTGCATTGTAGCTATTTCTTTTGATATGGTAGACTTGGTTGTGACGTGTGTGTATTTTAAATAGGTTTATATTGCCCCAGTTTAGCTACACCTCATCATCAGCAGTTCGATTTGTCAGACGAGTACATTCTCTGATCTTTTTATACTTCTTTGGATATGTTCTCTTGTTATAGACTAGTATACTTGATGCTGACACGATGTTCACACGGATTAGTATCCTATGGATCTTTTCATGCGATGTTATTCCCTCGGATACATCGAGTATGTCATGTTCATGTACTTTATCATGGCCATCATGTACTCCATGTATTCATATTTATCCATATACACTCATATGTTATTCATATACACTCATGACCATATGAGCTCCATGTATACAGTAGTTGATATCCATGTGCAATAACATAACATGTATTGATCCTTGTGTATTGATTGGGGACAGGAAGAGTGTAGTTGGTTATGTGATCATTATCCCCAGTAGGTATCTATGTGCACTCCATAGCTGTATCCATGTGCAACCTAAACCGTTTACATAACCAATTCATGCTTTGAATTACGTAGAAGGTTACATTTCTCTATTTATCATATTATATCTCATTTTATAGTCTCTCTCTCTTGTTGACTTTCTTTACATCGATTCATGTATAGTTTTCTATAGCTTGCTTTATATGTCCATTCCTGCTATGAACTGTTGTGAGAGATATGTGCTCGTTCCGTCCTGACTGGGCATGTTGAAAATTTTACAGGTATTGATGAGGAGTACTGTCCTACTTATTATGGAATTGTCTTAGATGACACTGGCGACGTGGACCCTCAGGAGGATCCAGCAGTCGCTGAGGACTTGCCTATAGTCTAACTGAGACTTATTTTTTATTGTCTTTCCATTTGAGACTTTATGAGTTGTACTTGAGATTTATTCTGGTGGTTTACACCTAGACTTTTTATCTGTTACTCTCTTGAGATTCTTTCTTCTATTCCATCTTAGTATTGTGATTGAGTTACTTATTAATTACTCTCCATTCGGAGCTTATTTTAGATTGTGTTAGATATTGTGACTCAGGATAGCGTTCTACCGCCGATACTGTAGCGTAGGCTGGACGTTCGTCACTTCTCGTGCCCTTTCACTGGGTGCGGGTCATGACACGTTTTTAGTGGTGGCCCATGCAGGTCACAATCACAACTAGTGTGATTCGTAGTGGTACTCAAACTAGAGTACCATTACAGCCTGCAGTAGGATATAAGATATAAGTTAAGGTACTCAATCACATTAGGAAAACTCTTATCAAATTCTTGCTGTTAGTTGTCTCCTTTTGAAAACAACTATCCTCCTTTGATGATTTTGCTTCTTTTTCAGTAATTGATTCCTTGTTCGATCTGTCTTCAAGATAGTTAAGGAGACACGATTTTATCTCTTCGGTCCATGCAGGACCACATTCGCATTAGTGCGATGTCGTGGTAGTACGATAATTTAGTTGTATTACTACGAGCCTATTATAGAGTATAGGAAGTAAGGTGTAAGAATAAGAGGATACTCAATCATAATTAGAATTTCTGAGAGATTCCTGGGACGACCCTTGAGAATCTCATTTTGAGCTTCGATTTAGATTCCCTTTTCCTTACTTTAGTCCACCTTCCTCCCTTGATTCTTGCATCTTGTTTGAACTCTTTTTACCAATACCCTTACTTTCTTGTGCTTAATAATGGTTAGGAAGATGGCTATACTGCTATATACTCATTGGTCAAACATATGGCTAGAAGGATTATATTAAGGAATTGGAATACACGGAGACTTTGATTAAGTTATAAAGGCATTTTTCTAAATGGAAGATTTAATGATTAGTAGTTTGTAAGTTGGGATATTACCAAGGAAATTTATCTTGAAGATTCTAAGTAGTAATCACTAGAGGATTATAAAATTATATTTTGATACTGAGGAAAATAGTTAGAATCTATATAAATCGATTTCAAGAATTGATGTGATTCATGAATTATTGGATTATGATTATACATCTTTGAACGTATATAGAGTGGTTTGATAGTGAAAAAAGGGGTGGCAGTATGAACTATTAAATTGAGTCGTACAAGTTGCGATGTATATGTTTATTGAATTTCAAATTTAAGTGGAAGTAATGATATTAAAATTTGGTTTAAAAGATTGGGAAGATATGAAAACGATTTTTTTTGGAAAAAAAATCTCAAATTTGGAATCGTGTCAATTGATTGAAGATTTAAAAATCTATTTAGATTTTGGTTTAAGAAGTAGTGATTATGTTTCAATGACTTGGAAAGAGAATTTATGGTTGATAAGCGCGTTAAAATACTGAGCTGTAAATGCTAGATTGCCGTGATAAGCTAAGTGTCTATTTTGAGGATTATTTGAGACAATAGGGAGTTTTTTTTGAAAGTTATGAAGTGATATAGAATTTTATGGATTCATGATTTATTAACTCTGGAGTTTAAAGTTGGATTGAAATGTTAAATTTTGGAAAGGTTAGTAGTAATGTGATAAAAGTTATTATGAGATTTATGAAAGGGATTTAAATGTTAGTCGTGATTAGATAGGATGGCTTAGAGAGAATACAAATTGAGGTAGTTATTTTGAAAGTTCTTTTTAAAGGAATGTAAAAGTAGGCCACCAAGGTAACCTTAATGAGATAGAAGTGTTCCACACTAATTGCCATATCACTCATGACTATGATTGTATTATATACTCTAGTGTTGTTAGTCGTCTGCCAAACTATGTGACTGTATCTCAATCTTGACTTACTCAACCTTTCCTCAAATCTAGATCTTTTATTGTGACTTTCTAAATGTTTGTATTTGATCGTTCCTTAATAGTATTCGCCTTTAGAACTGTGTCCCTAAATTATTTCACTGGATTCTTAATTAAATTTATTTCATGCTTCAACTTGATTTCCTTTATTCTTGTATTAGTTGTCATCTCTTGAACCCTTACCATGATACTAAATTACTTTCTGACTTAAATTCGAGATTCAACCATGACTCAATTCTTTCGACCCGACATGTGATGGTGTTCTTCTTGTTTCCTTAAATGCTTAATCTTGTACCTTATCTTGATTGCTTGACCAGCTTAGTTAATGATCTTGGACTATTTTTCTTCTTCATCATTACCTCCCTTACTTATATTTTGACTACCTTATGCTGCTAATTTAGCCTTAGTTTTACAAGCTTATCTCTTTTTCGAGCTTGATCATGACATATTTTATTGGGTCGATCCACTAATATATTGTCTAATCAGAACCGGTGTATGATGGTCTGATCAACCTAGTGCACCTTGGTTCGCTTTCATATATTACTCTACGTGGATAGAGGCATAGTTAAACTTGCCCTAGAGTCTCATCCACGACAGTTTGGCAATTCTTCTTGAATTATTTTCGTCTTCTATGAACCACGTATTGTACTCAATAGCATCGTCTTTGAACTCTTTTTGCTTTTGTCTTTCACTTATTTCAGAAAGACAAGGCACTGTACTTAATAGGTCAACCCAAGGTATCAAGTTTAGCTTCCTTATGAAAATGAGGATAGTGGCTTATTTCTATATCCTCGCAGTATTCTTTAGGACTTCAATAGTGTTGAATTCTAAACCCTTGATCGTGACCAGTCGACTTGGTCATTCCCTTATCATCCAATGTTTAGAACCTTATTCAATTGAATTAATTCAATTGTTACATGGATTTCAAGTCTTGGATACTCGTGCCCAGACTTCAATGACCTCGTTCTCTATCTTGCCCAAACCTCGATTCATCCTGGATTGGATCAACCTAGATCTTATCGAGACTAAAATTTCTTATAGATATATATAGTGTGTTTGGATTTCAGTGTTATTGACAGTCGTGCTTTGAACTTTCGATTTTGATCATCTTTAGAATATTAACGCTTTATGGTTAATTTCAGTTGTTTTTTTCACCAGTATTTGTATAGGATGATAGATTGCCTTACAACCTGATGATTTATTATTTTTTTCTTATCTTTCTAGAATGGCACCCATGACCAGAGTTTGTCCCCAGTGCACAGCTGTAATTCCGGATGAGACCGAGATTGTACTTCCTCCTTCTATTGCTCAGGAGGTGTTAGCAGCCTCACCGAAGAATTTTCCTCCATCTCCTATCCTTCAGGAGAGGACTGCAGTTCAGCCGAAGACTGAGGGCCTTCCTTTGTCTCCTGGAGTGGTACCCCATGCCGTTCCTGATGGAGCTAATTTTTACAGACTTCTTTAGGATGTACAGGAGGTACAGAGACTTCAGGATGAGCTTATGAGGGATCAGAGTCTCAGTTTTCAACTGTTGTGGGATTACATGCATTCGTGGAAGGAGCCTAGTCCCAAGAGAGCGAGAATTAGTTTATACCCAGAGCCTCAGGAGTACCTAGGCTTTCAGTCTAGACCAGCCTATCCAGTTCAGATTCCTGTCCAGCAGAGGCTATTTGAGTGCGTGTCTACCTGTACTTTCTGTAAGAAGCTTGGGCACGTATGGAAGGACTTTAGGAAGAGACTAGGATTGTGCCTATTTTGTGGGTTAGCTGTACACAAGATACGAGACTGTCCTACTACACTTGCCCCTAGTCGAGGTCTACCTCCGGGAGAGAGTTCCAGCTACCAGACCTAGTAGAGGTGAGTTCTTGACCCATACCTTATCGTATCTTGATGATTACTGTACCCTACCATATTGTTTGTATGTTTGATACCATATGACTACTTTTGATCTAGTATGACTTTAGTGGCTAAACGAGACCCCAGACTGATTACCTGCCATAATCATGTATGATATCTTTCCAACTACATGATTTACATAAGTTTCCTTAAGACCATGATTGTTGGAGATTTTAACCTAGAAGGGTAGCACTACCAAAATTTATTGTTTTAGCGACGGCCCTATCCGTCGCCAATCCGACGGTAATTACTATTAGCGACCGATAACCGACGGATTTTGGCCAAAAAAATTCGTCGGCAAACAGCTCGTCGCTAATAACGGTCCGTCGCTACGTTGTCGTCAAACGACGGAATAGCGACGGATTGTCGACGTCACAATACGAAGCATTAGCGACGCATTTCCGACGGACTGTCGTCCATTTCAACTATTAAGTACTGAACTGTGTAGACAATAGCGACGTAAAATTCCGTCGGTAACCCGTCGTAACAGCGTATCAGAGCGTATCGTTCCGTCGCTCATCCGTCGGTAACGAACGACGGATTAGCGACGGCGTGCTGACGGACTATCCGTCGATCAGGTTCGGGAAATGCTTGGCATTTCCAGCACCATGGCGACGGAAGAGTAGTCGCTAATCCGTCGCTACAACGTCGCCACAGCGACGGATTACTGACTGATTATCCGTCGCCATCGATCTGGAAATGTCAAGCATTTCCAGAACCTTGTCGACGGATTGTCCGTCGCTAAGCAGTCGCTAGAGCGAGAGACTGCTTAGCGGCTGATTGTCAGTCGCCCTGGCGACGGATAGACCGTCGCTATTCCGTCGAAGTTTATACCACCAGAACCTTGCCGACGGATAATCGTCGCTACCTGGAAACACTTTAAAAACTCCAGATAGCGACGGCTAATCCGTCAAAAAACCGTCGACAACTGGGATTATCCGTCGCTAAACGGTCACTAGTCCGTCGCTAACTGAGTTTTTTAGGAAAAAAAATTGCAGCACTTTTCCTGTTCACAAATATATGCATAAACCAAACCAATATATAATGCACACCAATTATCCAACAATCACACAGACCAAATATATAATGCTCACCAATTATCCAAGAATCACATAGACCAAATATGCACATACGAATTTAATGCACACCAATTATCCAAGAATTACAGACCAAACCAAATTAATAGAAAATAAATATCAATTATCCTAAAGAGTAACATAATATCCGGTGCTATAAGCCGATTATAGCACAATTAATCCAAAGCTCTCACAAATAATCCAAATTTTCTTAATATAATATTTTAAGAAGGAGGAGGTCGATTGTCCGGTGGTGGTAATTCCATATGCGACCGACGAATATACTCCTCCACAAGGTACGGAGGCAAGCCGTCGTAGACACTGCTCGAAAGTCGACGTAGCTGCTCTGCGGACATGAGATCCGAGAGTGACGTCACAGTCGTAGGCGGTACCACAGGGGCATCAGGGTTGAAAGAAAGATGACCCACGAAAGACGGACCGACACCTGCAGTCAACGGACCAGTAGAAGACGGACGAGCACCATCAGCAGACGTACCGGCAGCAGCAGACGGACCGGCAGCAGCAGACGTAGGCAGAAAGTACGTAGCAAATTGCTTCCGTAAGGACGACACTGCCTCGTACAGCTGCGTAAGCTGCGACCTAACATCATCGTCTGCTGGGGCCACGGGAGGAGGCGGTGTCGGTGGAAATCTTTGCGTCGCCATGTGCAATGGCCCTAGGGAGCCGACTCCGAACAGGAACCCTTTCTTAAAGCCGCCGACGGTATCTACGAACAAGTCGTTCCGAGCGGCCAAAGAAGAGGGCGTCCGGAAGGGAGTCGTTTCACCGATATCCTCGGTGCCAGTTAACTGAGCCCGACTAAGGGCCTCACGATACGCAGCCTATCAAATGAATGTGTTTATATTATAAGATTTACCTAAGTTGTAATCTAAATCCTATATTTCACTAAGTTAAGTGTGAATCCTAAGTTTACCTAAGTTATAGTCCGAATACTTTTAATTCTAACGTTAATCTCATAAACATAAGTACTTACATCAGTCTCCTTGGCCCTCTCGTCGAAGAAGCTCCCGTCCTTCCGTCTTTTGTGCGTATGCTGGAACACGTCGTACATGGTGACCGATTCTGGCGCCCTTCCCTCCTTTACCGTCCGTTGGGCCTGCATACGAAATTTTCGTAGAAACTGATTAACTCCTTTAATTAATAATACCTAATTCGATAGTGAAATAAATTTATGGTTGCTCACCAGATCTGCAAGTGTCACTGCGTGGGACCTTGATCCCCCCGTATGAAGGCCTGCGGCAGATCGGTTCACCTTCGCCTTCTCCGATTTCTCCTTGTACGCAGGGGTATCCATCATGCCTAAGAGGTCCTCATAATACTCCTGCCGGATCCAATTCGGCCTCGTATGCCCCATTTTTAGGTCATGAATCATATCCCGTATCTTCTTCGAGCAAGCGCTTCTGTAGGTCCTGCGGATCCCCTCCTCGCGATGGGGGGCCCCACCAGTACGTTGTCTAATACAGAAAATCAATTATCACGTAATTTAAAAAATAGTTGATTAAAGAGTAACTAATAATTAACCAGAAGATATAGATATATACCCTCAACTCGTCGAGCCAGACGTACTGCACGTTTGGGGGCACCGACGAAAAGTTAAGGTAGGGACCGTGGAAGTTAGCCCTGATAATTTCTCCAAGGGCCCTGCCAACATTAAACGGAATAAACCTACAAAGAAGAAACGACTGGATTATTAACTTGAATAAATAAAAGAAATTTAATAAATTAATTTAAATTTACTTACGAGGTCTCCGCGGGCCATAGCTCTCGTCGGAACTCGCCTCTCGGCCTCTCTGGTGCCGTCGGAGGATCCGCGGGTCCGTGTATGTACTCCCCAGTAACCAGATGGAACCGAGTATGGGGGTACTACGGGGCCCACTGTGCAGTAACTGGGGCATCCCCTGGTGGATCCGTTGCTGGTGGTTCCGATAGCGGAACGGATCCGCTAGCAGATCCAGACTCATGCCTCGATGAAGTGGTCAATCGAGGGCGGGATTCGTCTGTGCCCGGGGTACTCTCCGGGTCTGGCTCGCTCGATGGGGTCACATCCCGGGAACTTTGAATGCGACCACGACCACCAGCACCAGTACGACCACGACCACGACCCGCACCACCACCACTACCACTGGTACCACGACCAGCACCACGACCATGGCCAGCCATCATGACCTGTAAATAGAACACATTAACATAATTAACAATATAAAAGTGTAAATGGATATAAAAAACTAAACCAAAATATACATACCACCAGTAGGAAGACGAGTGCCGTCGCGACGAAAAAGACTAGGAGTGCCATCTGCAATAAGTAAATAATCGAATGAAAAAAACATGAATTCACGTAATTGCTGAGCTGGTGGCTGCTCAGCCACTGGGAGGACAGATGCAGCAGTATCGCCCCGCTCCCGAATAATCAGGTACGGGTCAAAGCATGCCCGGCCTACACTGTCGTTGACAGCGGTAGTGAGCCATCTAGTCATCAATAACAAGAGTATTCTCATCACAGCATCTAATCACGTAATCTATACTAACCACCACAGCAATCCACTATACAAATATTACAACTTATACATGAATATCCGGGTACAAAGCCGGTAAAAGATAAATGATACAACAACAATATAATCAAATACACTCAATCAATTTATATACATGAAACTAGCTATCTCAGTGTCAAGTGAGATCCAATGCCAGCCATGACAATCTAAAGATCCATCTCACCTGTAATCAACGATCCAGTCAGGAAAGGAGCAAAGTTCAATGTAACTCAATAAAACTCACCACAGAGATCAATGGAACGGTGCATCAAATATAACTGAAAGACAGAAAATAAGATGAACAATAAGCATGTACTAGCTACGTGTACATGTGCAATTGGATGTTATCAACATGTGGGGACTAATATTTAATCAGGCATATAAAATATGCTATCAGTCAATATATAATCAGGCATGTCTGACGACAATGCTATCAGTCACGCAATAATCAGGCATGTCTGACGACAATACTATCAGTTACACAATAATCAGGCATGTCTGACGACAATGCTATCAGTCACGCACGAAATAGACTCAGGCATACAGAGTATGCTATCAGGCAATATTTGTCCAATATTAGTCAATCCAATATTAGTCAATCACATGTCTCTAGAATGTCCTCCACCCGATACGAGAATCAATGCAATCAATCGAGCAAGAATAGTAAAATAATGACAAGAGATAATGTGAGTGCAATGCATGCAATAATGGTAATACTGAGTACATGTACTTGTCTTGATTCCGGGATTTTGTCCAAGTCTTCTAATCACCTAGAAAATAGAAATTAATAGTTTTTAGAAAATACTCCAAAGAACTACCCTAATCAAGTCTAATAATTTCTTACTCTATCAATATCTCACCTAACCAATTCTCACATATATGAACCCAATATTTTACTAGACTAATGGCCGGCCCAGCCACAGTTTACTAACTTAATGTAATATATATGTATAAGTAATAGTCCAACACTAAGATTTGGCCTATAGTCAATCAATAACTTAAAACTGTTGGCCCGATCTATTGTACAAATTCAAATACTGAATAGTAATAATCAACCCAACACCATCAATATTTGAATCTAACGGTTTCTAAGGAATTTCAAACAGAGAGCAACTATCATCCACAGCTAAAACCAAGAACCATCTCCTGAACACTCGTGTCCTATGGATTCCATATGTGTCCAAACCTGATCTCCCCTCAGTGCAAGGCACAAGGACAGTGTCCTCATAATTCGTATCAGTGTCTGATACAATATAGAAAAACACAGATACGGGGATCACCAGCTACACTCGAGGCCAAAAATTTAGAGAGGGTGTCAAGAATTGTACCTGTGCTCTTACAAAGTCAAAGACGCTCCTTAGTGTCCGATACGAATGCCGCACGTGTCCAGGTTTGACATCACAGCTGGTTCAGGCATTTACTCGAACACCAGGCGTGCACAAAAACAGGAATATAATCACACAAGTTCCCTAAATATTGGATTGAGAATTCAAAAAGGAAATTAGAGGAAATTACTCAATAATGGATCTAGAAGACTCATCAATCCTTCCCGTGTCCAACTGAACCCGACACAACAATCGGATGTACACGATCGACTGCTTGATTTTGAATGGAAGACTCCACCAGTCCTCCCACGGCAAGGAACGATCGACAGCACCATGCTCGTGTGCGGCTCGATGGCAAGGAGCAGACGCCATGGCCACCGGTAAGAGAAAAGGATGGACGACGTCGCCGCTGACCTTCGAGCTTGAAGTCGCCATGCCATGGCTGCGATCTCCGGCGTCCAAGGAGGAAGGGTGGAGGGAATAATTCGACATGGTTTCTCCGTGGTAGTGATGGTGAAGAAGAAAGAGGTCTGGGGGTCAATTTATAGGCAGTGGCAGCGGCGGACAGGCGGTTGCACGGGTAGGCGTTTGGGCGGTTGGGCGGGTAGGCGGCCGGCGCTCGACGGTTAGGATCGAGTGGTGGGGAGAAGAAGGGCGATTAAGGATAGACGGTCAAGGTAAAGGAGAAGATCTGGATGCTCCCCTCGCGGCGCTGCACTGCAGCTGCTTCGACGTCGACGTCTCCAGCAGAGGGTGGAGGGAATTAAATGTGAAAGAATAGAATGGGAATGAAAGAATGAGTTGGTTTTTAAAACCAACGGTTACTTGATAACAGGTTAATGGATTACCGGGTTTGCGGGTGAATGCTATCGGGTCTGTGGGTTTGACCCGGATCTGCGCCCAACTAATAGGCTGGATTGAAGGCTGATGGCCCAAGAAATTGAATAAGTAAGGAAAAAATGGTATAAAACGTTTAGAAAAAATAATTATAAATCAATCAATAATTTAATAGAAATTTAGAAAATCAATAATAAAGTATTCTAGTTAAGACTATGAAATAATTAGAAAGTAATAAATTTTATTTTAATTCTAATAAAAATCATAGAAGAAATCCCTAATTTATTATCTAGAAAAAGTAGAGTTACAAATCTTCCCCCCTTGAAAAATTTTGTCCTCGAAATTTCAAAGGAATTGACTAAAATAAATGGCACGATAGAATTATGTAGGTACAAACGAGGATACAAGTTGGCACAATTTAGAAAAATAATTCAAAGATCGGAATCAACTAAGCATGATTCTGAAAATCTATTTAGCACAATTCAGGCATGATTAAGAATATTAAAAGAATTTCAAAAGCGATGTAGTCATGATCAAGGCACGTTTAGAAATTTTATTATCGTGATTAAGTTTTAATCACGACTAAGGATAGTCAGGATTTCGATCAAAGTCAATTAGAATGATATAGAAAATTTAGATATGCACGATCTTGAATAGAAAATTAGAAGGATTTAGCACAATCCAAAACAACGGCATAGTCATGGTCAATTTTAGAGTCTAAGCACGATTAAATATAATCAGCACGATTATAATCAATTAGGCATGAAATGAATCGAAGGTCAAAAAGATTTGACATGATCTAAAACAAAATCATGGTCAATTGAGAATCTAAGTTACTCAGGCATGATTAGAACATGGTTTGGCACGATAGATTCAAATCACTTAGGCACGATCTACTCATAACTATTGAAGTCGTCTAGGCACGATTAAATTCGAGTCATGGTTGAAAATCAAGATAAATTCTGGTAAAGTTGTCAATTGTGATATGAGGCTAATCATGAATTTAGTCTAAAAATATTCAGAACTCATGTATATCCGGAATCACTTTACCTAAAATTTATGCCCCACCAGTGTACATCTGGCTGCAGTGAACTCTTGGCTCTGTGACTCAAGAATGATAGGTACCGAATAATTTCTAAACTTTACCATGGACAAAACAATTTCAAGGGATAGAAACATAATCTCAAGAATATTCGAAACCTATACATACCTGAGATCACTTCGACTTAGAGCCCCTGCCTCGCCAGTGCGCTGATGGCTGCAGTAGACTTGCAGTTTCCATGATCCAGATAAATGGCTGCAGTGCGCGGCTGCCACACCATAGTAGGATATCGAATATTCCTCGACGGTTATCTATTGGAATTCCAAAGGAGTACCTTGATAATTCAATTCAAGTAAGCTTTCTGATTTACTAAAAAGATTCAATCACACTAGGAAGGACATGTAGGATAAATATCTGTTCTTGAGAATCAAGAGATTGACTATCAAAATAGAAGAGTGATTAGAAATATATTATAGAGTTGATACACTAGTCATGAGAATGTCAATGGAATAAGTACTTAATACAGCTAAAGATGAGTTGAAATTCTAAATGGAGAATGGATAGAAAAATGGTTTTGCGAAAAGATGGAATAGCTAATTTATGAGCTCTATGGCTCTAAATGAAATAGTTGGTCTTGGAATGATTAGAGAAAATCAAATAGACTTTAGAAACCAATGGAGAATTTTGAAATGTCTGGCTAAATGAGGAGTTTGGAAACTCTGATTTAAATCTCTAAGTGCCAAGGAAACCCAGACCTTAAAGGGTGTTAGAATTCGATAATGTTGTAGAAGGAGATGATCTCCAAAACTCATGGAATTGTAATCACGACTTTTGTAGAAAAACATTATGAGGCAGGAAGATAAAAAAAATCAGAATTTACTATAGATAGCAAAACACACACTATCACACAATCGGCCTATGCTGTGATGAATTTCCTATTTTCGCAGGCTTCCAATGGCACTCTAATCCTAAGTACCATTAGATAGAGACCTGCATGGGCCACCACAAAAACATGTCACGCCCCGCTCCCAAATAATCGGGTACGGGTCAATGCATGCCCGGCCTACACTATCGTTGACAGCGGTAGTGAGCCGTCTAGTCATCAATAACAAGGTATTCTCATCACAGCATCTAATCATGTAATCTATACTAACCACCACAGCAATCCACTATACAATTATTACAACTTATACATGAATATCCACTCAGAGGGAGGGCAGCCCCTGTTAGGGACCTCAAGCATATATTTAGGGGGCTGTCCTCACGTGCACGGGTGTTCTATGTCGCGAGCGGGTGCCCGCGCGGGTACAAAGCCGGTAAAAGATAAATGATACAACAACAATATAATCAAATACACTCAATCAATCTATATACATGAAACTAGCTATCTCAGTGTCAAGTGAGCTCCAATGCCAGCCATGACAATCTAAAGATCCATCTCACCTGTAATCAACGATCCAGTCAGGAAAGGAGCAAAGTACAATATAACTCAATAAAACTCACCACAGAGATCAATGGAACGGTGTATCAAATATAACTGAAAGACAGAACAAGATGAACAATAAGCATGCACTAGCTACGTGTACATATGCAATTGGACGTTATCAACATGTGGGGAGTAATATTTAATCAGGCATATAAAATATGCTATCAGTCAATATATAATCAGGCATGTCTGACGACAATGCTATCAGTCACACAATAATCAGGCATGTTTGACGATAATGCTATCAGTCACGCACGAAATGGACTCAGGCATACAGAGTACAGGCAATATTTGTCTAATATTAGTCAATCACATATCTCTAGAACGTCCCCCACCCGACACGAGAATCAATACAATCAATCGAGCAAGAATAGTAAAATAATGACAAGAGACAATGTGAGTGCAATGCATGCAATAATGGTAATACTGAGTACATGTACTTGCCTTGATTCCGGGATTTTATCCAAGTCTTCTAATCACCTAGAAAATAGGAATTAATAGTTTTTAGAAAATACTCCAAAGAACTACCCTAATCAAGTCTAATAATTTCTTACTCTATCAATATCTTACCTAACCAATTCTCATATATATAAACCCAATATTTTACTAGACTAATGGCCGGCCCAGCCACAGTTTACTAACTCAATGTAATATATATGTATAAGTAATAGTCCAACACTAAGATTTGGCCTATAGTCAATCAATAACTTAAAACTGTTGGCCCAATCTATTGTACAAATTCAAATACTGAGTAGTAATAATCAACCCAACTCCATCAATATTTGAATCTAACGGTTTCTAAGGAATTTCAAACAGAGAGCAACTATCATCCACTGCTAACACCAAGAACTATCTCCTGAACACTCATGTCCTATGGATACCATACGTGTCCAAACCTGATCTTCTCTCAGTGCAAGGCACAAGGACAGTGTCTTCAAAATTCGTATCAGTGTCTGATACAATATAGGAAAACATAGATACGTGGATCAAAAGCTACACTCGAGGCCAAGAATTCAAAGAAGGTGTCAAGAATTATACCTGTGCTCTTACAAAGTCAAAGACGCTCCTTAGTGTCCGATACGAATGCCGCACGTGTCCAGGTTTGACATCACAGCTGGTTCAGGCATTTACTCGAACACCAGGCGTGCACAAAAGTAGGAATAGAATCACACAAGTTCCCTAAATGTTGGATTGAGAATTTAAAAAAGAAATTAGAGGAAATCACTCAATAATGGATCAAGAAGACTCACCAATCCTTCCCGTGTCCAACTGAACCCGACACAACAATCGGATGGACACGATCGACTGCTTGAATTCGAATGGAAGACTCCACCAGTCCGCCCACGGCGAAGAACGATCGACAACACCATGCTCGTGTGCAGCTCGATGGAAAGGAGCAGTCGCCATGGCCACCAACAAGAGGAAAGGATGGACGACATCGCCGGCTGACCTTCAAGCTTGAAGTTGCCATGCCATGGCTGCGATCTCCGACGTCCAAGGAGGAAGGGTGGGGGGTATAATTCGACATGGTTTTGCCGTGGTAGTGATGGTGAAGAAGAAAGAGGTATGGGGGTCAATTTATAGGCAGTGGCAGCGGCGGGCAGGCGGTTGTGCGGGCAGGCGGGCAGGCGGTTGGGCGGTTGGACCGGTTGGCGGCCAGCGCTCGACGGTTAGGAAATAATTAGGATCATGTGGTGGGGAGAAGAAGGGCGGTTAAGGATGGACGGTCAAGATGAAGGAGAAGACTCTGGAAGCTCCCCTCGCGGTGCGGCGCTGCAGCTGCTTCGACGTCTACGTCTCCAGCAGAAGGTGGAGGGAATTGAATGTGAAAGAATAGAATGGGAATGAAAGAATGAGTTGGTTTTTAAAACCAACGGTTACTTGATAACGGGTTAATGGATTACCGGGTTTATGGGTGAAGGCTATCGGGTCTGTGGGTTTGACCCGGATCTGCGCCCAACTAATGGGCTGGGTTGAATGCTGATGGCCCAAGAAATTGAATAAGTAAGGAAAAAATGGAATAAAAGGTTTAGGAAAAATAATTATAAATCAATCAATAATTTAATAGAAATTTAGAAAATCAATAATAAAGTATTCTAGCTAAGACTATAAAATAATTAGAAAGTAATAAATTTTATTTTAATTCTAATAAAAATCATAGAAGAAATCCCTAATTTATTATCTAGAAAAAGTAGAGTTACAGTATCAGCCAAAGACTCCAGACATCCAATCCTTTAAGAAGATGGGACCCCGGGACTTCAAGGGTACATAGGGCATCATATATGCTGATAATTGGATAGAGCATTGTAGGAGCGTAAAAAGTGCTTCAAAGAAAGAGTCATCTCATTCATTAGTGATCTGCTTTACGCCTAGAGGAATGGGTAATCTCTTTACGCCCAAGATTAGGCTAATCGCTTTATGCTTAAGCAAGCTGATCATTTTACGCTCGTGGCTACACCCATGTTTTTATGCCAAAGACAGAGCAGTCTACTTCACGCTTGACAAAGCTGTCAAATCTAGCATTTAATGCAAACTCTGACATGAAGATATTAATGATGGCATTTACCACAGAATTCAAAGGGATTTGTCTTATACAAAAACTATTATTGTCGTTTATGGAGATCGAGCTACTTTACGCTCATTGAACGGTTTCTTTTACGCACGGAGTTTTACATGAGTTCTTACGCTCATAAAATAATGTGTGCGTAAAGTCTATTTGAGCCATTTACGCTCAAGGTTATTCAATAACCACTTTACACAGAAAACCTATGACAGAGCTATTTTACGCTCATCTCACTGTTTTACGCTCAGAGGATGTTGGAGATATTTTTACGCCCTATTCTTTTTGGCCAGTTTAGAACGTGGTTTGCCTACATGGCCTTCATGCCACATATTTCGAAGAACGTGTGTACATGTACCCTATTCTTACTGAAATGATGGGACGTGTGTCAACGTATGCAAAGGATGACTCTGATCATGGGTGGCAGTTGTTAGCGTAAAGACAGATTTTGGTGTCTTTTTACGCTCAGAAGCCCCAGTCTATAAATAGACTCATTTTTCTCAAAGAGACGGACAGAGAGAGAACATGAGAGAATACAGAGATCAGGACTTCGAGATTTTGATTCTCCAGAGCATTCTTCTTCAACTTTTCTTCCAGAACAGAGTGAAGCAAAGCAGGAAAGCATTCGGCCTCGCCATCAGTGCCCAAGTGCGTCGATACCTTTCTGGTGACTTAGTTCTTCCAAGTTGTTCTACTTCAAGCAGTGATCTTCTTCATCATCATATGGTCCAAGGAACAAAGTGATCATTTATGAATCAGACTTCCATAGCAATACTTTCCCAGAATCAAATTTGTACTTCTTGTACTCTTTTTCTCGTTTTATTTTCAAAATCCAACACTCTTTGTTTGGCAATTTTGTTAAGTGAAACAAAATGGCGACTCTGCTGGGGAAGACTTTCTCCTCCGACGAGGAAGTGATTGCTCAATATGATGATGTTTCAGTCGGTTCGACTAAGAAGACTCTGGTTGTACACTTCGACCAGACTGCCTATGAAGAAATGCTCCGAATTGGGGGTGGTTCTCGCCACTCCAATGTTCAAAAGTCTCGCAAAGCACGAAAAGTTTGGATTCCCAAATCCAAAGTGGTTTCTGATCTCTCTGTGACTTCTGGTGAAAAGGGAATTCTTTCCACTCCTGTCGTAGGGGCTCCCGTTCGTAACGAGACAGTCCTTACTTCCGAGTTGCACTTAAAGTGTGATGATTTATCTCCCGTTTGTAACGGAGAAGATAATCAGGTTTCACGCCCACTGCGTGAGAATCAAGTTTTACGCTCAGTGGATAAGAACCAAATTTTACGCTCAAGGCATAAGAATGAGTCTCCCATTTGTAATGTGGCAGATTCTAATGTTTCTGAGTGTAAGAACCCATCTCCCGTCGGTGACGTGGTAGATTCACACAAATTATGCTCCTCGCGTAAAACAAAATCTCCCATCTGTGATGTGGTAGATAATCAATTTTTACGTTTTACGCGTAAAGGTAAGTCTCCTGTCTGTGACAGTGTAGATAAAATTCACAACGATGTTTGCACATCTAATGCGGATATACCTAAACGCATACAGCGTAAAAGTGACGTTGGTAAAACTTCTGTCCTACACCAATAACCTTCTTATACTGCTTTACGCAAAGTACCAAACTTGCAAATCACACACCATGAAAATGGGGTCCTTCGTGCTAAATCTCAAGATTTACGCACACAACTCCAAACGCATAAAAATGTACAGTTTGGTTCTGCGAATGAAGCCAGTAATCTTCTTTATACACAGGGGACTAAACGTTTTTCTACCCCAAATGTAATAAAGAAGAATATTCCCTCCACTTCTTTTGACTTACGTGAATTGCTAATGCAAAAGCGTAAGAATTCACAATCTCCGGCGATGCTCCCCCAAGAAAGACATCAATGTGGATATCATCAAGTTGTGATCAATTGTTGTTGTTCAGCTTCAAAACGGTCAGTTTTTGATCGACTGAATTTTTACTTCAACATCAAGCTGAGGACCAAAAAGATGAGTTGTCATATGCATCAGTCAACATGGCATCTCATACTAACAGAGGACGACGTCCAAGACGAAATACGTCCCAAACCCCAGGTCAGCAACAGTTCAACAGACTTCTTAATTCTTTTGAAGGAGTATATCAGAATACTCGATCAAGAAGACAAGGACAATTACAAAATTCTGATTCAGAAGCTGGGGGTACTCAATCTATTGAGTCTGATACCGATAGTGTGGATTCATACTTTTATACTAATCCCTCTATATCTTCAAGAGAGGTTGAATCCTACGCTGTTGGAGATGAACCAGAGACGTCATCTGCTAATACGGAACAACGTCTCACTGCCGTGGAGCAATCATTGAAAGACATGCTCAACATGGTACAAAGCATGCATCAAATAATTTTGAATCAGCAAACTGCTCAACCCTCAGTAATAATTCCGGTACCAATAGCAGCACAAACTCAAGATAGTCAAGGGGCTGATATACCTTCGAATATTCAAGAACCTGCTGTTAATCAAAATTCTGCATCTCCAGATCCCATCATTCCAGAAGATGTACCACCTCCAGTGGGGGTTACGGTACATCCAACGACTATTCAATCAAATGTGCTTCCTCAAACCAGTGAAGCTATTCAAGCAGTACATGAACTCAAAGCACAGTTTGAGGTTTTGAGGCACAAAGATCAGCTCCAGAGGTTAGGGATTAAGCAACCCTATCCTCCTCATTGGAATGATGTACCCTTTCTACCGAAGTTCAAGCCACAATCCATGGTTTTATTCGATGAAAAAGCATCTCCCAGTCAATATATCAATTACTTTGATATCATGACTGTACACTTGCAAAAAAATGATGCTCTTCTCACTCGAGTGTTCATTGGGTGTTTGACGGGTTCGGCTTATGACTGGTATCGTAGCTTACCCGATAACTCTATTTCGTCTTTTGACGAATTCAAGGCAATGTTTCTCTCCCGCTTCTATGAAGGAGGTATGGACATGAATATGTCCTCCTTAATAGAAATAAAACAAAAGGAAAAAGAAGATACTCGGACGTTCATTGAACATTTCCGACAGGCTACTCTAAAGATGCCTCTTGGTATGCCAGATTCAGCGTTGATCGATACATGCAAGATGAATCTGCGACCATCCATTGCTGTCTTCACAGGTTCCCAAATCTCAAATTGGGCTTCATTTATCATAGCAGCAGTTTCTGCCGAAACTAATGGTAGGTTGGCTCGAGAACATGGGATAATTTTCGCTTCAGAAGATAAAGGAAAGAAGAGTAATCCTGGTAATAATCCTGACAATCGTAATGTGAAAGGAAAAGATACTCTTATGGTCAATCTTTCTAAGAACAAAACGACGCCAAGTAATCAAGAATCCTCCAGGTCAAAGAAAGAATACTCTTTTGACGAAAGTGATATCCCAGGGATATTTCAGTGTCTGGTAAAAAGTGGCAAACTTCAGATTCCAGAGCCAAAAAGGCCTAATGAGGTGAATCTGACTGACAATCCCAAATATTGTATCTATCATAGATACATTAATCATCCTACCAGTGCTTGCTACGTCTTGAAAAAGAAGATCCAAGAACTGATAAATGGTGGTGCTATCGCTTTAACCAATGATGACCATACGGTTACGACCAATATGGTTTCTCTTCAGTTCGGGGATTTTCCTCCACAGCAAGTCCCAGATGGAATTATTCCAATTCCGAAGGCGACGATGAAGATCGTGAATATCCCGTCTGCCAGAGAAGAAAGTACAGGATTGCTGCCACTCACATTAAAGAATAGTAAAATCATATGGGTACATCCTGACTTAATGCCTGAATTGGAAAATGAAGATAAAACTTCAAAACCCAAGAAGGGCAAGAAAGTCAAAACCTGCAACATGATTTCTCATGTTATTCCAGATTCTGATGACTTGGATCATCTATGGGATGACCTTCCTTTAGAAGATAGACTGAAAGGACTGAACATCTGTCCTCCAAGTCTAGCTCCCCCTACCAAGCTCAAGCTTACCCATCAGCAGTGGCTAGCCATGAATAGTGTCCCTTTATATCGGGCACAACAAGTCTTTGCTGCTTATGAAAAAGCTCCGACAGGGATTTTTCCTAATCCTCCTCCTCCTGTAACTACAGAGACATCTATTCTTCATTCTCCTGAGGTTACAGAAGGTCTTGCTTCTTCCTCTTTCTGTGCTGAAACACCTGCCCAAAGTTCACTGCCCACTCACTTGTATAGTCAGCAATCTGTTCGTCTCATGAAGATGGGTTACGACTTTCAAAAGGCAGAAGGTTTGAATTATGATAAAGGAATACAGCTTCCTTAACAAATTCAAAACCAGAATTCTACTGCTGGATTGGGTTCTGAAATGCCTCACAACAACCCCCACAAGAAGAAGGCTAAGGGAAGAAAAATTAAATCCTGTAATATGGTATTTCCTTCTCCTGAGTCCGACGAAGAAACTTTTGCTGGTACAAGATCTGGAAATGAGTACCACAAAGACTATGAGAGATCCTCCAAAGCAGCAGAAGATGTAGTGGAGACTCTACCAGTTCAACCTTCTCCTGTTCCTGTTAAACCGTCTGTGGTTGAAAAGGGGAAACAGAAGGCAGTACGCTTTAATATCCCATTGAAGCCTACTTCCAATCAGGGGGTGGTGATGAAGCCTTACAAATTTGACATTCTAGCCCAGTTAGCCAATACTCCGGCTAGACTTTCTATATTTGAACTGCTTCGCCTTTCTAGAGAAAGCATGGAGACTTTGAGCGAAGCTTTACTTCAAGCAGATTCATGCTTGGCACAACTCAAGACTCCTGATAATATACCAGTGTCATGTCCGCAATGTCATAGTGTGATGGAAGCAATTCCCAACATCACCTTTACACAAGAGGATATGCTATTGAAACACAACAAGCATGATAGGCCTCTGTGTTACACTGGATATATCGGATCCACTAAAATCGACAGGATTTACATCGATCCTGGATCTTCAATTAGTATAATTCTTCAGAGTATGCTAAGACCCCTGAGGATTCCTACTAGTGAGCTGACTTACAGTAGTACTACGATAGTCGGTTTTAACTCTGGCAAGAGCAAACCACTGGGGAAGATTCGTCTGCAGATTCAGATTGGTGATCTTCAAACTATGGTAACTTTCTATGTTATCAACTCGGACGTATCCTACAATATTCTTCTTGGAAGACCGTGGATTCATGAGCACAATATTATGCCTTCAACTCTTCACCAATGTTTCAAATATGTGGACTCCCAAGGAGTTGTGAAAACTGAGTTTGCTGATATTAATCCGTTCAAGGGTGTTGAAGCCTACTTCTCTGATTCAGGGCTTTATAAACAAGAACATGTGAAAGATATATCAGACATGGCTGAAGATCAATCACCCTCTGAGGATTACTCTATTAATGAAGATCCGCCAGAGGAGCAACCTTTGAAGATCATAGTCAAGGGACGAATCCAATCCCAACCTGTCAATGATCAACCTTTGATGATCAAGGTTAAAGGAAGAACTCAAACTTCATCTGAGGAATCAATAAATATTCCTGCTAAGAGCCAAGTTCAACCTTTGATGATTAAGGTCAAAGGACGTGCTTCTTGCACGAATGATCCAGAACTACCGTTGATTGTCAATCTTGGCAAAACTACGCAGAAGACGAATGATGGTCCACTGTTGATTAATCCGAAGCGTAGCAATCAGACTGTAAATGATATAAATACTGATCATTCTGTACTTTTTGATATCAATGAAGATTTTCTGTTCGAGTATATGGCTGTCAAGTTTATTGAAAGAATGACTTTATCTTCTGATAATCAAAGTCATCAATATAAAGACAACATAGAACCGAAAGAAACTATGTACATTGATCATAAGGAGAATTCTTTCCCTCCTTATACAGACGTTGGACCGTATGCTCAAAGGTTCCTAACATCTTCTCCTTATCTTCTACCTGTGGCTGTTTCATCACAAGCCTGTGTAACTTTTAGACGTCATGAAGAATCTTATTTCGTGGTTCCGTCTGATAAGAAAAACAAGCACCAAATTGTGTTTGGCCTGGCTAGAAATATCCCTGTTGCTCAGACAGATGAGCTGAAGGATAAAGACAAAGGAAGAATCCGAATTGACAAATACAGCCAGCAATCTATCAAGATCATTCAGAACATGGGATATGATTTGAAGACTATGCAAGATCTCAATCAGGGCAAGGGTAGACGATTACCATTAGCTGGTGATCCATTTTACCAAAAGACTCGTCATGGATTGGGATATGACCCATCCCACATGTTTTATGATGATATACAAGAAGAATTCTCTTCAAGCTCTTCACAATCATCAGATTCAGAGTAACTTCAATATGGTTCAAACTGATGGTGAATCCGAACTATTTGAAAATTTTCCTCGAGCCACCATCGGTTCATTTATTTTCTCTCATATATATTTTCAACAACATCCGTCTTCTTAATCTCCAGCTACCAAAGTTTGGTTAAGCTGATTACTTGTCTCTTTGAAGAGAGATTTTGATCTTTGTTTTAGTATATAAAGTTGGATTTATTTATCATGTTTTCATAACCTCTGGATAAATACTAAATCTACCTTCTTTTTCTATATATCATGTTTATTTTTGACCTCTGTATAGATATTAAATCTACTTTTCTTTGGGTTCTTACATACTGTCATGTTCATATTACCTCTGATAGTATTATACACTCTAAATAGAAAATAAGATTATATTATCTATCATGTTCATATTACCTCTGGATAGATATCATGTGTGAGTATAGAAAATTTGTCATGTTCATATAACCTCTGATGAGTATTTTCTATCCCATACAAAACAAGATTTCATCATAGACTTGTCACGTCCATATTACCTCTGATAAGTGTTTTCTATCTCCTATCTATTGTTTAAAATTCAACGATAGGATCGCAAAACAAATCTTTTATTTCTGGTGGAAATACTACAGAATGGATAAGATAAAAGGATGACAAAAAACTTTCTTAAGGTGGAGTTTAAGCATCTTGGAGCAATTTCTTTAATTCTTCTAGCTGTCTGCCACAAGAACTCATAACCTTATCGGTAGCCTCTGCACGTCGAGCTTCAGGAGTGCAAATACGGAAAAGCTCAGCGAAGGTGATTATCAAGTTGTCCTTTGCTTCATCAAGAGTTTTGATGGTCGACTCAGCCCCAAAAGCCTTTTCTTCTAAAATTGAGCTTTGGGTAAGGTATAGATTTCGAACATCGATCATCTTCTCCCTTTCAGCCTTCAAGCAAGCTAGCTCTGCCTCAACTTTGCGAATTCTGTCATTCTTGCTCTGAATATCTATGTTCAAAGCGTCATAAGCCACTCTGTGGCCATGCAATGCAGATTTTATGCCAGTCAAAAAGGCTTTCTCTTTGGCAACCTTCAGACTGTGTTCACGAAGGGCTGCATTTTATGTAGTCTCTCGAGCAAGATAATCAGCTGTTAAGGCATCATATTCTTCCTCGATGAGACTTTCAACAGTTTTACTAGACAGATTAAGATATTCTCTGATTGGCTGTTCAAGGTCTTCCACAATTTTCTCTAATGCGACAGCTCTTTCAGTATCGTTGAATAAAGCAACGTTCTTGATGGTCGAAGCCATTGCCGTCTTCAGTGTCTCATAATTGAGACCCTTATTTAGGACCATTGTTATCAAGGTTGCCAAGCTTTTATAAAAGGTGTCAGTATAGATCTCAATGAGAAGATCCATTTCTATGCTGGAACTTGGCGTGGCAACAATATCTAACAGATCCCTTTCTCGGAAATCAGGAACAGGTGGTGCAACAGTAGGATGAGACGAAGTCGTTGTTGCTACCACCGTTATAGCCAATTGATCCCTAGAAGCTTCAGGGATTATATCTCCAATCGGTCTAACAACAGATGGAGATGGAGCCGATGACGTTACTACTGTTGTCTAGTTCCCAAGGACCTCAGTATCAACGTCTTCAATATTTGTCACTCCAGCCGTTTCTGGAGTTCTGGCGGCGGTAATATCGGTGTGTGTGATGATAACTACAGGAGCTGGTTCAGATTCTGACATTGGCTTGTCAGAAATTGGTGCTGGATCGGTGACAACAGTAGAGGATGTTATTATCTCCTCAGTTTCTGTTAGAAGTTCAAGTATGCCTCCAATATCTCCTTCAGTTGATGGCTCCACAGAATTTTCCAATGTTTCAGCTATGGTGAAACTTTCTACAGCTAATTCTTTGTTCAATTCTGGATCACCTCCAGTAGTTCCATCATCACCTACAGTAGGATCGACTCTTGTCTCCTCTTGGTGCTGATCCTCAACAAGAGAAGATAATTCAGATTGTGCTTGTTGTGCCTCAAGTGATGGAGGATGTTCTTTTAGAGGCTCCATCTCAGGCTTTTGCACTCCCCCTTTTCTAGCATCTGAGTTTCCTGAAGAAGAAGCTTCCCCTTCAGACTCCTCATTTTCTTCATAGATTTCTTCTTCTTGAGGAGGAACAGGCTTTGGTGCAATTATGACATCTGCAAAATGAACAAAAATAAGTTAGTATACGAAACCATGATACGTAATTCCGTATAGGTTTTGTATAATACTTGGAATATGTGCGTTTTTTTCAAGATATGTATCATAATCACCATCCCAGTCATCATCCTCAAAGTCAAGAGCTGGTTCGTCTGATGGAATGCGATCTTGATCAGCAGTGGATACAGTAGTATTACCCTCCGTAACTTGTGCCTTGGACGGCAAAGATAAATGAAGCGAGGTGCTAAGACGTCCAGGGAACAAAAGTGTTACAGCTCCTGATCCAACTGTCTGTGGAGGGGCTGAAGACCCTTCTCCAGGATGGACTGAGGAAGGACCGACGAGAGAATATTCTTCAATATCCTCTTCTGGAGTGTGAACGCTTGGCTTGGAAGATCCTTTTGTAGTAGACCTCTTCCTCTTTTCTGGAGTTTTTACTGGAGACGTGGCGACTGCACTCTGTTTTCTTTTTCGGCCTTTACCAATAATGATAGGTTCTGCAGCTGGTTCTCCAACTCCTGTCGGGATAACTATTAGAAATGGATCTGGGATGCCAGTATCGTCAGGGATGTCTGCTGGTACCCTGACCTGCTCCTCAATATCCCCTTCTTTAGGCCACCTCAGACTACCCTTTATATTGTAACCATGGGCAAAGGAACGAATTGAAGCATAGAAGTGGGCATACGTATGGAGTATACGTAGTTCTGTAGTGCTAGTGGCAGTCGAAATTCTAAATTTAGCACCAGTCCGAGCAATACCAAAATACCTCCAACCTCTAGCTCCGTCAAGTAATTTCCCATAGTAACGGAAATTAGTTAAAGGATTACCAACATAAAGTTGGTCGTATCCAAATTGGCGAGCAAACCTACTGGGTAAGTATGGTTCGAACGCACAATTATCTTCATTTCTGTAGATCAGATGAGATGGTCTGATGTACTGAAGCCACCTAAAGACTAACTGTTGCAATACAACTCTTCCTTCAACTTCATCTTCAAACTGGACACCGAAGCAATCTGCTGAAACATGCGGCCGGGTACAAAAGAAGTTCCAATCGTATGAATAATTCAAAACTGCTCGGGTATCTGCCATAGTCGTAGCAATCCATGTAGCTTTGCTGAATTTTTGGAGGAAGACGTCTGCATCATCGCCTGGGCCCGGCGGTAATAATCTGCAGTTGTGATGCAACAACCAGCCCATCAGATAAGTGTAGGGCATCTCTACTCTAGGAAAAATATTCCGATGAGGAGCATTATTGATTAACTCCTCACCGAAGGTTCTTAAACCTGTATTTATCCAACACACCATGGCCGACAACAGGTTGATCTTGACTTTAAATACCAGACGTACTGCTGGCCATAGCACACTGCGATAAATTCTGTCAACAGTACCAATACCCGGTACAACCCATATTCTCAACCATAAAGAAAGAAAGCCTGCCAGCAAAGCTCTCCATGAGATTTTCTGACTACCATATCTGAGGAAGCTCAAGGCTTCAGTTCCTGCAGGAAATTCCCCAGTCTTCGTAGACAAATATTTATTCGGAAATTTGTAAGTAACCATCATATCCCGAACCTTGTTAGAAGGGATTGTCGAATCTATGTTGATTACTGGAGCTTTGTTTTCTTGAAACCTTTCTTTATCTTCCTTGGAGATCTTATCCTTATGGAAGAAAAGATAAGTCGTCCACTTGTTGATATATGCCAAATAGGATGTACTTTCATGCATCGTGGTACAAATCAGTTAGTGGCACATCAGTTCTTCATATGTCTCGATCAACTGAGGGTTAACTCCTCTGATTTCAGCAAGCTCCCTGTTGGAGGGAACGTATTCTTCATATGGGGCCTCCCCCATTGGCAGCTTCGAGATAAACTGCATCTCATGAAGGACAAGACCCATTTTATCTTTCGGGGTGGCAAAAGTTCCAGTTGAACTTAAATATATCTCCATCAAGGCCAGAAATAAGTTTCCATTCTGAGGAATACCATAACTGGTGGAAGCTACTGCTTCGTACAAACCAATATCTTTCAACTCTTCCTCAAAGTTCTTCATCATCCAAAGGCTTATCTGAATCCAACTCTGGTTGAATGGAGTCAACCATCCTGGCAGTCTGGGGTTGGTTTGGGGATATAATACAGCTTCCTTCATAAATTTATTGACAAACATCGGGGTTTGAACTGGCTGTATTAAACCCGAATCTTCGCTAGGATTAGAGCCTGGCATAAGGCCAAAGATAGAAGTAACACCTCCATTGGAAACACTAGCAAAATATCCCATATCATTGGCACGCTCTCTCTTAAAGACAATTCTATCCGGGCGTCCATGACTATTGGGAGTCAAATTCCACAACATTTGTCGAGGATGAGTAGCATGGACGAATGCCGATAAAGGATAATCTCTGTCCATATCTGGAAGATACATAGCTCTATTTCCAAATTTAAATACCCAAGACTCTTTCTTGGGGTGTGTCTGGGATTTACAATCAATGGCATCTCCAAATAGAAAGGCTAGTTTTGCGAAGTGTTTTCCGTCTAGTGAATTCAACAATTCTCCATTTATCATGGATAGCAACAATCTATCCCCTTGAGCTGCTATCAACTGTGCCCTCTCTGCCGGATACTCGGGGTTCGACTGAGGAAATTGGATATGAGATAAATCTTCCAAATAGTTCGAACCTACCATACCAACTGATGATCCGAAAACTTCAGCGAGGGGGTGAACTTGCAGATCCACTGGTAAAATAACAAAAGAGATCAAGTTAGTTCGAAGTTTTATTAAAGAGTTGATGAAAAGCTTATGCAGTACTTGTTTGACAAAATCTCTCAAAAAAGATTGGTCAACTTTACGCTACCACACAGTAACATGAGCGTAATGCAACTTTTTACGCTGGCATGTACGAACATGAGCGTAGTTACGTTTTACGCTAGCATATTAACTATGGGCATAAAACCAAATTTTACGCTGACACGTGTAACGTGGGCATATTCTTGTTAATTTTACGCTAATACGAACAACATGGGCGTATAATGTTATTTCAACTTTACGCTAACACGTACAACGTGGGCGTACAATGTTATTTCAACTTTACGCTAATAAGTACAACGTGGGCGTAAAATGCTGAAAGATTGGTTTATCTTCTTCTTCCCCGACGGATTTGTTTTCTCTCAACTGAAGATTAGGGTTTTACCTATCATAGGCGGAGCCACGGCCGGGTTAGGGTTTCGTTGTGGTAGTGATGACTGAGTAGGAGTTTTCATATGATCAGTCGAGGAGGAATCAATGGCTGGTTTCTTCCCTTTGCTACCGGCGGCGGATGATTTCTTAGGAGCCATCAGATCAGAGTTTCGAAGAAAGAAAAGGCAAAGAGATTCAAGAAGATGAGCAAAAGTGTTTTCTCTCTCTGAAAAAGACTTATTTATAAGAGAGATTCAAAACCGACTGTTGGATATCCCTATAATTACGCCGACTGTTGGACATCCCCGCTTTTACGTGGATGGCTGTTGCGTATCCCAAATTTTACGCTAGCAGGTCAAATCTCAACTTTTACGCTTCTGTTCAAAGTATTTCAAATTTTGGATATATTTGAAAACTTTGAAGGGGGTCTTGTAGGAGCGTAAAAAGTGCTTCAAAGAAAGAGTCATCTCATTCATAAGTGATCTGCTTTACGCCTAGAGGAATGGGTAATCTCTTTACACCCAAGATTAGGCTAATCGCTTTATGCTTAAGCAAGCTGATCATTTTACGCTCGGGGCTACACCCATGTTTTTACGCCAAAGACAGAGCAGTCTACTTCACGCTGGACAAAGCTGTCAAATCTAGCATTTAATACAAACTCTGACATGAAGATATTAATGATGGCATTTACCACAGAATTCAATAGGATTTGTCTTATACAAAAACCATTATTGTCGTTTATGGAGATCGAGCTACTTTACGCTCATTGAACGGTTTCTTTTACGCACGGAGTTTTACATGAGTTCTTACGCTCATAAAATAATGTGTGCGTAAAGTCTATTTGAGCCATTTTACGCTCAAGGTTATTCAATAACCACTTTACGCAGGGAACCTATGACAGAGCTATTTTACGCTCATCTCACTGTTTTACGCTCAGAGGATGTTGGAGCTATTTTTACGCCCTATTCTTTCTGGCCAGTTTAGAACGTGGTTTGCCTACATGGCCTTCATGCCACATATTTCGAAGAACGTGTATACATGTACCCTATTCTTACTGAAATGATGGGATGCGTGTCAACGTATGCAAAGGATGACTCTGATCATGGGTGACAGTTGTTAGCGTAAAGACAGATTTTGGTGTCTTTTTACGCTCAGAAGCCCCAGTCTATAAATAGACTCATTTTTATCAAAGAGACAGACAAAGAGAGAACATAAGAGAATACAGAGATCAGGACTTCGAGATTTTGATTCTCCAGAGCATTATTCTTCAACTTTTCTTCCAGAACAGAGTGAAGCAAAGCAGGAAAGCATTCGGCCTCGCCATCAGTGCCCAAGTGCGTCGATACCTTTCTGGTGACTTAGTTCTTCCAAGTTGTTCTACTTTAAGCAGTGATCTTCTTCATCATCATATGGTCCAAGGAATAAAGTGATCATTTACGAATCAGACTTCCATAGCAATACTTTCCCAGAATCAAATTTGTACTTCTTGTACTCTTTTTCTCGTTTTATTTTCAAAATCCAACACTTTTATTTGGCAATTTTGTTAAGTGAAACAAGCATATTGAGGAGATATTCCGATTGGCACAGATACCAGCTGGATTACAGATCGAGGCAGCCGCCAGTCAGATGCTGGACTTGGCCCACACTTGGTACTAGACGGACCCGAGGGTTGGTACAGTCGGTTAGACTTGGGCAACGTTCAAGAAACTGTTCAAGAAGAAATTCTTTTCCGATATAGCACTCGGTGCCTTGGAGGCGCAGTTCGAGAGTTTCGTTCAAGGGAACCAGACCGTTGAGGAATATGTTGAAGAGTTCTGCTGTTTGGGTAGATTCGTTGAGGATCTTACTGAGGCCGGAAAGGCGAGGAGGTTCCGCAGGGGTTTGATCAGGGAGATCAGGTCGTATACCAAGAGCAGCCATGACGCCTCCTTCGAGCAGATTCTGGTAGGTGCCATGGCAGCGGAGGACGATCTTGGATTGAAGGAGAAGAGGATGCGAGACACTCAGGGAGCTAGTTGCAGTACGGGCCCAACCAAAAGGCCCCACTTACAGATTCAGCAGCATTATCCGCAGCAGATGCCACACTTACAGATTCAGCAGCAGTATCCGCAGCAGATGCCACACTTATAGATTCAGCAGCAGTATCCACAGAAGATGCCACACCTACAAATTCAGCAGCAGTATCAGCAGCCGAGGGTCTACTTTCAGTAGCAGCAGTTTCAGGACCGTGCACCCTTTCAGCAGGTGCAACAGCAAACAGAGGCAGTAGCAGGCCCCGGGACAGCAGCTTGTTATCATTTGTCCTTTCTGCAAGAGACCAGGACACGATTGGGGCGAATGTCGGAAGAGGCTAGGCAGATGTTTACTTTGCAGAGGATCCGATCATCGGCTGAAAGAGTGTCCTGAGTCATTTGGAAAAACAGTTCAGGAAGCAGGAGCTAGGGCTCCGGTTAGCCAGCAGAAGGGATTACTCCTACTAACTCAGCAGCAGAGGTACTTGCAACATCAGCAGCAGGCCAGAGGAGGCCAATAGGGGCGAGCTTTCGCCAGGACAGTAGAGGATGCACAGGCCATTGGAGATCTTGCTGCAGGTTCCGTTTGTCTCGATTCTATTCTGCAATTTTCTCTTATAACTATCTTAAAAATTCGATTCCATCTGTTCCTTGTTGATTGATCAATTTTGTCCTGTTGTCCTTGTGTTATGTTTGATTTTTTTTCTGAGATAAATTATATAGGCTAGGTCACCTCAGTTATGGAATATAGAATCTTCGATAGTCGTATTAGCTGGCATAGTGAGGACATATAGTTAGATTTAGGACGTATTTCTCGGGTGTGGGAATTTAAGATTTTCGCTGCCAAGCATGCGGCAATGCAAAAATTTTAAATACCATGATTCTAGAGGTATGTGCCTTAGTCAAGGACTCTGTGGTTATTGTAGCCTTGCTCACTAGCATGACAAAGATTCTGAGTATCATAATTTTGGACAGGTGCATATGATTATCGAACTGTGTGATTTTGAGACTATGATTGTGGGGGTGTTTGACCTAGAAGGAGTACTACCATCTTAAATTTTGGGGACAAAATTTTTCTAAGGTGGGTAGACTTGTAACACCCAGTTTTCTAAATGAGGGTAATTTTAAAATTTTGTGATTTTAATTATTAATTATGATATTTAAATAATAATATAATTTTTAGTGATTTTTAATCATTTTAAAACTATTTAAAAATCATGCCTTGTGATTTTGATGTGCAGCTAGTAAAATCCTAGAGACTGTCTGCCCTAGAGCCTAACCATGTGATTGGGATATCTATTTATCATTTTTAGCCTAGGGTTAATTTGGTTATTTTGACTTAAATAGAATCATTTGATTAATTATTGGATTGATGGTTGTTGAATTTGACTTTTGCTAGTTGTGACTTAAGAGACTAACCTAAATGTTGACCCTAGCTATGGTGACTTGATTAGCATGGTGAGACCATAGTCTAACTTAAGTCAACTCAAGTTAGGTCACTTAGGATCAAGTTTGAAATATGAGGATTGGTGATTTGGTCCATAGACTTGAGACTTAGAAATTGTTTCCATGACTTATGAAACTTGGCCCATGGCCCATGACTTGAAACCCTAACCCTAATTTCATTCATTATGACCAGCCACCTAGGGCTTTTCCCCCTATAAATACTCTCTTCATTATGTTCTTTCCTCTTTTGTGTTGTTTCAATATTTTGAAGAAAGAGGTAAGGAGCCATCTTCCCTAATCCATAAATTTCTCATTTCAAGTCCTTTTTGACCCAAATCTTTTGCATATGAATCTAATCAACCCTTACTTTCTGTTCATGGAGAGGAATTTTAGTTTGGAATCAATTTAGGGATTTGAGCTAGCAAGGAGGAACACCCTATTTGGAGCTTTTTCTTACTATTTGCACCAATAGGTAAAACTCCTCTAATTGTCCTAATATTCTGTTTTCTTTGCATTTTAGGCTAGATCTAGGTGTTCCCTAGCTGTCCCTAGAATTTGGGTAGATTTTGTGTCCATTTGGTGTCCGTATCGGACACGTATCATAGTGTATTGGAAGGTGTTTGATTAAATGCCTCTTAGGAATTTATTTTGTGTTTTGTAAAACTAATTACATGGATACCTAGATCTATATGTTAATAACAATATTTGTGAAGACTGATTTGTGTTTGTTTCTGTTTTTGTATCGGATTTGGTGCTGGACACGCAGCACAGGGGTTCGGTCGGGTGCCCTGCTGCCCGTGTCCGAGTTCTCGTCGGACACGACACATCTTGACACCAAAATTGGTGTGAACCTTCCCTAGGTGACTGACACCAAGCCCCTAAAATTTCGTAGGGTCTTATGGTATGGTTTGGGAGTATTTTGACCCGTACTGGTTTTTACACTGACTGTACGCGCGGTACAGACGCGTCGGATATGCATTTCGTGTCGCATCCTGACACAACTTGGACTCAATTCAGGGGGTCTAATGTCTAGCCCTAGACCTCCTCTATGTTTGTACCCAAGCTCGAGCCCTATCGAGCTGTGTCGTATCCTATTGGACACAATATGGCAACACGATGCTGTATTTCACGTTTTACTGTCACTGTGTGTTCGATTCGTTTGGACACCTCGTGTCTAGTTTCCTGGACACGAATGGACCCCCTGACACGTACTAATGTGGGGAACATTTATGTACACCTATTTTGAACTTTTGATTTGGTTTTATGTGATTATTGGGTTCAAAAATGGGGTTCACTGATACACTGAACTGAATGGGGAAAATTGTTCTTAAATTTGATTTTTTGTATCTTCAATGTGATGTAGGTTAGATATGGGATTTGGTTTTTAGATTTTATGTATATAATTGCACTGATTGGAGATTGGATTTCGATTAAACATTTTGAAAAGTCACTGAAAATTGTTTCCTTTTACTGATCTTGAACTGAGAAACTGTTTTCTTGATTAGTTGATACTTGATTTTGATTGACATAGTTAACTGAGATTTGCCTATACTTAAAAACTGAGTTTGAATGATTATATATTAACATGTTAGATCATACATTCATGCCTAAGCTTAGCCTACATATTAGAGTTCATGTTAGCATTGATTCATTGGGTTTTCAAATTCGATTTGGACTGATTAACCTGAGACTTATTCCCCTTATGTTAAAACTGTTTCTTGAGAACCTTTAAATGGAAAATCTGAGAGCAGTTGACCCTCAACCCTCACCTTCACACTTGTGGACACTCGAGCACACCCCTAACAGCTATACACATACTGTTTTGAAATCTGAGTTTGAGATTGGTAAATTATTTTGATGTTGAGATTTAAACCTATTCACTAATTTTTCCTGAAATCTATACACCCACACATGCAAAACTGATATCCCTATTACACATTATATTTACACACACTATCATTCATTTACTGAGAACTCCAAAATCTGAGATTCAAAACTGAGAAGTCTGAGTTTGACCTATCTACACACTGCCACTAAATATGAAATTGACACATTGAACCATACATCACACACACACACACACACACACACACACACACACACACACACACACACACACACACACACACACACACACACACACACAGTCTAAACCTGAGACACTTGCACACACTGAAATTTGAGAAATTACACACTGAATTGCCACACACTTGTTTGTCACTCATGCACACCCACACATTTCAAATCCTGAGAACACATGACACTGAATTTTGGGTACACTAAAACTGGAATCTGAGGTCCACCTTGCTGTCATAAACCCATTTGAATAGTGCTAACTCTCCATTGATTTCAGTCCAGTTTGTTCCCAAAAAACTGAGATAAAAACTGGATGTATTACTCACACACTGATTTGTTCACACTGACTCACCCTTACACTAAATTGAACACACACATGCCATACCCTACTGCCAATTAACACATGTACACAGGTACACAAACAGAAAACCTCTGTTACCTGAGATTGAAACATAATGGTTAACTGAGATTGACACTTTACTACAATACTAAACATCTTGCCTATACACTGCCCTTAACTGCCTTAACTGAACACTAACCCCCTTCACTCTACCTTGTACTTTGACACTCATGAGACCACACACACACTACACTATAATGCATTCCCTTTTCACATTGTATACACTATACACATTACACACACTAGTTACCTATACATAGTAGTACACTGAACCCATTGCCACTTTAGCCTTCACATTGTTAACTACCATATCCCTTCCCATGTATACATGATAACCCCCTGTACACACTATGATATGTGCCACGCACACTCACCCCTTATTTATATATATATGAGTTAGTGATGTTAATGATGATATGGATACTATATGCATAATATATATAGCCTATTGAGTGTATACCTCTATATGATGATAATATATATATACCATACCTAGTATAGCTGAGCATATCATTCTACGGCCTATGTATATATACATACATATATGGTATATATATACATTATATTTTGTGTGTGATACTTGGCATGGTTGTACTATTGTGGTCCTATTGGCTTGTGCTTGTACTTGCTTGCTAGGATAGACTTGGTTTGGCCTAGTGAGACTTGTTAGACTTGTTTGGGCTAGGACTTGACCTAGTTGACCTAGTTTGACTAGTGTGGTTGACTAGAGTTGACCAAGTGTTGACTTTAGCCTAGTTTGACCTAGACAACATGCAGATGCATTGTACATTTCACTTATCATCCCCTGTATACATCTTGACTTGTGTTGCTCTTAATAGGAGTAAGATACCTCATCTCTGACAGTATATTCTCACAGATATTCACATCGCAAGCGAGTACATTCTCTGATCATTTCATAACTTACTTAGGATTATATTCTTGCTCTAGTTTACTTTATTTAATGCTGTCACGATATTATCAGGGATTGGTACTATATGGATCCCTACATTGAGATTGTAGAAGCATGGAATTTCAGGACCGAAAATCCTATGTGCCTAACATTACGTGCGCCAGGGAGCTCAGATGAAGTACTTAGCACAACAAACAACAATAGCATAGACATTAAAGGAAGATTTTTATTTTCATATAAGAGTCTATTTTATGTCTAAAAAAGGCTTTACAAAGAAAAATTTCTACAAAGAAAAGACCCTAAGTCTACAGCTAGGCGCAGCAACCGCTATGCGCTCTCAGTCAGGCGCATCTCTTATGCGCTCTCAGTCAGGCGCATCTCTTCAGCGTCTCAGTTTGGCGCATCTCTTCAGCGTCTCAGTTTGGTGCATCACTTCAGCGTCTCAGTCAGGCGCATCTCCTCAGAGTCCCAGTTATGCGTATCATGAAGTCTCAGCATATGCGCTCTACTTCTACCCGATCGAGTGCTTCGACTAATGAAGGATTTATTGAACAGAACAAGGGTGGACAATCAACCCCACCCTAGCGGGAGGAAGAGCTCTCCAAAGCCCAAGGAAGAGGAGAGCACCGCAATCGATCCGCGACAAAAGGAGGCTTTCAATACAACCAGAATGGGCAACACCCACTCTAGCAGGAGGAGGAGCTCTCCAAAGCCTAAGAAAGATGATCGGAGCACCACAATTCCGATCTGCGGCTCTTCTAGCATAATGGAGACAAGGCTCGAGCATTTCGGTCTTTGGATGCAACAGGCACCTTCCGCCTGCCTCAGAAGCCCTCGACTCTGACTTTTGGATGTAACAGTCACCTTCAAGTGCGTGAATAAAGACAGTGCGTCGCATCTTCACCTTCGGGAGCATCTCGTCAACAGAATGTGCTCGTGCAAACAAGTTTATTTCGGAAGGACGTGAGAGAACGAGAAGCAAACTCTCTCCTTGCCACTGTTTATAGGCCGGGCAAATCAAACCCATGCGCCAAGTGGCGGGCTCTCCGAATCCCGTGCAATGAATTTGCATTAATGGTGATGAACCTGACGCTTCGAATTCAGCCAAGTCAAAATGGCTATTTAAAGCACTTGAAGAACAAAAAAGTTGGACCAATAAAGATGCGCCATGCAAGCGGATGCGCCGGTTAGACACAGCGCATCGCACAGACGCGCCCGTCAGTTCCAAAGCGCCCCGTAAGGATGCGTCCAGCAAAGCACAGATCCATGCGTCCTAATCAACATGGACCCATACGCCCATTCTGGCTCGTCACCCATCAAGCAATTAATGCTCGAGTGACAGAGTTGGCAGTACGTCCCCGAGGACTGGACAGTTAGCAACTTTTTCAGAAGACGAAGCGTCGCTGACGTAAGTGTCATCATTACTTTCCTCCGGCGGTTACAAGCCACGTGGCCGCCCATCCATTTCGCATGCGCCGTACAGCCATGCGCCCAAATCTTTGCATGCGTCTCAAAAGCCATGCGCCTCAGACTTTTCTCTGATCCCTAAAGACAGAGGTCAAGTCACTACTGAAGCCCCGTATGCGCCTCAAAAGCCATGCGCCCAGACTGGTTCGTGACTCCTAAAGGTTACAAGCCAAAGTCTTCTCATACGCCCAATCCCAGGCGCATCCTATCAGATCACTCTCCACCAAATCCGAGATCTTTGAGCAACGGGCATGCATCACGTGTCCTTTGACTCGATTCAGCCTATGAAGGGGTGCTAATCACCCAATACATCAGCAATAGAAAGGTCCTCTCCCCTGCTACGTGTCAGCCCACAAAAGCAGCATGAAGGATTCAACCCACAAATGATGGCGTATCATCCATGCGCCTCCTGCAGCTTCAACCACGTGGCGTCCCCGCGTACAGGCGCATCCTACATATGCGCGCATGAGCAGCCAGCTTGCAAGCTATAAATAGAAGGATCATCTCCTTCTGACACAGACACACAGAGACACCTACGGACAGAGACCTACATACATAGTGAGAGAGGCAGATACAGACACTCAACGTCTCCTTCCTCTCTGCAAGCTCCAGCACCCATAGCAACTCGGACCTTCAGAGAACCGAGAACCGTCGTCAGATCGTCAACGGAGTCAACGCATTACCACTCGCTCCATCGACACAGAAACCCAGATAAATAAAAGTGTTCTCCTAGGACTACGTCTAAGTCCTATATTGTAACGCTGTTCTGTTTGTAATTGAAATTTGTAATCAAAAGATTTTAATGGCAAACAAGCTGGCGACTCTGCTGGGGACCTCTTTCTCCTACACCGAGAAAGCTGTGTAGTAATCCGACGACGTGAAGGTGGGCTCCTCCCATAAGACGCTGGTCGTACGCCTTAATCAACAGGCGTATGAGGAGTTCATCTTTGAAGGTAGCGTAAGTCCTTCGAAGCGGCTGCCAAAGCCGAAGAAGACTCGCCAAGTCTGGGTGCGCAAGGTCGAGGCCCCTGGCACCACCACTGAAGGGGATGCGCCGATGTAGTCCACCCTTCTCGCTGACGTCCTCAGCAGCCAGGATGTGCCTACCGGTGCAGCGTATCTCTCGGGAAAGCGTGGTGCTGACCACATTCCCCAGCCATCTCCTTCTCAGACAAGGAAGATGCGCCGACGGAGCAAGGGCGCATCTAACGCCCTATGCAGTAACTCTGATGCGCCACAGAAGGTCTCTATCTTTGACAGGCTCACTCATTGTCGTGGCTAGAAGAATTTGAGTACTATGCGCCCCAGCGGGCTGGTACGAAGAAGTCCAAGGCGGCACGAGCCATGCACCTCTATGCCAGCGGCAAACCAGAAGCATGCACTTATGATCATACGCGCTGCTGATGGTAAGCTGTATAAGGTCGACTCGGGTGCTTCTGCATTACTTGGGCTCATCTGTTACGTTCGCAACCAAGTCGAGCAAGGCAAACTCCGTGGTCTTGAACCCCAACGCCTACATAGGATGTGCGTCTGTGGCTGGTTCAAGTCACTGTAAATGTTGTGCCCCACTACTGATATAAGCGCATCTTCTATGTTGGTTCAGGGGGCACAGCAATCACCTGACCACCCCGGCGCTTGGCTTTACCATGAGCCTGATGGGGGTACGAAGGTGGCACTCTCCTCTAATGATTTGCGTTTGAGGTGCATGCACCCTGTGAGGGGTGCATTGTGCTTATCAGTTGACCCAGCGGGCTGGTATGAAGAAGTCCAAGGCGGCACGGGCTATGCACCTCAAATGTGCTATGCCAGTGGCAAGCCAGAAGCATGCGCTCAAGATCATGCGCGCTGCTGATGGTAAGCTGTATAAGGTCGACTCGGGTGCTTCTGCGCCAGAAACGAGCCGACCTTCAAAGTCCTTGCCTAACTTGGGTGCATCTGTTGCGTTCGCAACCAAGTCGAGCAAGGCAAACTCTGTGGTCTTGAACCCCAACGCCTACATAGGATGTGCGTCTGTGGCTGGTTCAAGTCACTGTAAATGTTGTGCCCCCACTACTGATATAAGCGTATCTTCTACGATGGTTCAGGAGGCGCAGCATTCACTTGACCACCCCGGTGCGAAGGTGGCACTCTCCTCTAATAATTTGCGTAATATGATCAGTCACAAGAGCCGATCAGGAGGGTCGACTGATAAGCACAATGCACCCCTCACAGGGCACACCTGTGCTGTAGTCACCATCAATTGCTATTGCAAGACAGCGGTCCCACCAAGGCAGTCAGTGTTTTAGCGGCTGCAATAATCAACACCCCTCCAACGTCGCCTCGGGAAGAATGTGTCAATTGAAGAGGAGCCAGAACTAAAGGTTGCTTCTTGCAACGTAATCTCTAACTCCTCGTCAATCCGAAAGGTGACTGGCAACTCCTCGGTCTCGTCTTCATCCAAGAACCAGCCGAGGAAAACCAAGACAACTGTCCCATCCTTTGGAGTGTTTGAAGACACTCGGGGGAGAAAGAAGATCTTGGGGCAAACTGGGGGTAGTCAAGCCCTTGTTGATCCTCATTCTGAAGACGAAGATGTCCTTCAGAGCATAGCTGGGGGTAGTCAAGCCCTTGTCGATCATCCTCCTGAAGACGAAGACGTCCTCTAGAGCACAGCTGGGGGTAGCCAAGTCCTTGCCGATTTCGAAGGCGAATGTATCCCCCAGAACATAGCTGGGGGTAATCAAGATGAAGCTCCAGGAGAAGCGGCTCCTCTACAGGAGAGTGAGGCCGAAAATGAAGCCTCAACCGATCCATCCACTTCCAGCCATGTCATGACAGTATACATGACTGAGGGTGATACCGAGTCAGATGTGCCGCCAGTAGACCTCGTCCAGCGCATGGATACCTTGGAGGGAGGACTCAAAACCCTCTCTGCCTCCATGCAAATAATGACTCAAGCAGAGTTTGAGATACGGTCTGCCTTGCCAGGACACCTTCTACCGGTCCTGACCCAGGGGCCAATGGAGAATCAAGTGTACCCCTTCAACGGGTATCCTTGGATACAGATCACCGTGAAGCACCACGGACGTCGGAGCCATCAAATGCTCAACTCCAGGCTGTACCACCTTTTCCGACTCCTAGCTCTACGGAAGACGTGGTTGAGATGATCAGGGACTTGCGCGAGCGCTTTGAGTCCAAGAATAGATAAGAGGAGCGCCAGAAGATGGGGATCCCACAACCATACCCCTTCGAATGGAACAAAGTGGTTTATCCTCCCAAATATAAACCAAAAACATTGATGCCATACGACGGGAAGGTCTCTCCACGCCGCTATATGACGTACTTCCAGTCTCAAACGAGATAACTTCCGAAGGAAGACGCACTACTCACTAGCATATTTGTCGGGGTACTGAAAGGAGTGGCTTACGATTGGTACTCCAGTCTCCCCGACAACTCCATATCCTCCTTCGACAACTTGACATGTCTCTTCCTTGATCGTTTCTACGACGGCGGGAAGGACATGACATTGGCGTCCCTTATAGAGATACGTCAGAAGGAGAAGAAAACAGTTCGAGCATTCATCGAACGGTTACGACAAGCGTGCTTCAGACTGCCCCCGGGTATGCCAGAACATGCAATCCTCTCTTCCTGTAGTATGAACATGCTGCCTGCTATCAAACTCTGGCTCAACTCCACTCCTCCTCCCGACTGGAGTTCCTTGATCATCGAGGCCGAAGCAGCAGAAAAGAAGGCGTCCAATGCTCATCTTCTGTGAGTCAGTTTCCCTGCCTTTGAGGACAAAGGAAAATGGCCTGCAGCCAACAACCCTAGGCGAGAGACGAAGGAAAAGCAGGCGTTGACTGTCAATACCTCCAAAGGTGCATCAGCACCTACTCATAAGCCTCCACTTGGACCAAGGCCAAAGGAGGTTTATTCTTTCAACGATGAAGACACCCTGCAACTCTTCGAGATATTGAAGCAGGGTGACAAGATCAAGTTGCCGGACTCGAAGCGTCCCGACGAGGTTGAAAGTGTGGACAATCCAAGGTACTGTCACTACCATCAGTTTGTCGAACATCCAACTAAGGACTGCTACATCCTCAAGAATTACATCTAGCGCATGATCAATGCGGATGTTATCTCCGTCGACTACGAGGAGAAAACGGTCTCGGCCAACCTGGTGTCACTCTAATTTGGCACCTTGCCGCTAACCACAACACAAGATGGCGTCGTCCCCATCCTAAAGGCGACAATAGAGGTGGTCAATCTGCCACCTACTCGTGACAACGTGAGTGGACTCATCCCACTCACCACATCTCGGGAAGAGATCTTATGGGTTCACCCCAATCTCGTCTCCGAGGTTACTAAACCGGAGGTACGCTCTACCTCCAAAACTAAGGACATGAAGATCAAGTCTTGCCGTATGGTCTCTTCTTCTGCGGAAGAGGCAGTTCCTGTACAGACGCGCTCACATCAGAATGCCTAACCTGACAAAGCTGCCATCGAGGTGGTGCCTCCTTGCACCTTCCCTGCTATCCAGGAAGAGGGCCCATCCAGGCCTCCAGCAACGAATAAACAGAAGCATGTAGAGGTCCGTTTCGACAAGCCTTTGCGAAAGGAGAATGCTTCGGGGCTTGCCAAGCCCCACAACTTCGATATACTGGCACGACTTGCCAGTACTCCTGCCCGCTTATCCCTGTTTGAGCTTTTTCGTCTTTCCAAGGACACTCGTGAAGCTCTCTGTGAAGCCCTAAAGGATGCTGAATCCTTCATTATTCTGGTCAAGCAGCCTGAGGATACCCCGACCACATGTGCGCACTGCCATTATGCGGATGAAGTTATCCCCAACATAACTTTCACCCAACAAGACATGCTGCTCAAGCACAACCGACACAACAGGCCACTGTATTATACATGGTGTGTTGGTTCCGTCAAGGTGAAGCGGATTCAGATCGATCCAGGGTCTTCCCTCAGCATTATTCTGAAGATGCTACTCTCAACACTAGGGATCCCAATGTACCGTCTGGCACCTTCCAACACTACAATCAGTGGCTTCAATGCTAGCAAAAGTGAGCCGCTGGGCAAAATACGGCTGAAGTGTCATATCGGTAACCTCTGAACCGAGGTGACTTGATATATATGTCGTGGACGTTGACGTCAACTACAACCTACTACTGGGCCGTCCGTGGCTGCATGAGTACATGGTGGTGCCATCTACACTCCACCAATGTATGAAGTACGTGTCCACCAACGACATCATTCGAACAAAGTTCGCGAACATTGACCCTTTCAAGGGGTCGAAGCCTACTTCACTGATTCTACCCTGTATAAGTCGTCTGACGAAGGGGAAGCCAATGATGCTGACGATGAAGCAGAAACAGCAGCAGAGCCGGACATGGAGCCATAGATGATTCCTGACGCTCCTTTGAAAATTTGACTCAAAAGGAAACTGCTGCCTCCCATGACAATCAAGCTACCTGGAAAAGCACCAACTTCTCTAGGTAGAACACCTACTGAAGCTCCCTTGAAGATACGGCTCAAGGGAAAGCTACCTCAAACATCGGCTCCCCTTATGGCAAAACTACAGGGGAAGGCACCAATCACTGAAGGCGCAGTTGAGGCACCTCTGAAGGTGCGTCTTAAAGGCAAGCCTCCGCAATCATCCGTCTCATCCAAGCTGCCGGAGAAGGCCCACATAGCCCTCTCGGACTCCAAGGTCAAAGCTGCGGTGGACTTTCCCGATCCGACCCTAGTACTCACAGATGAAGAGCTAGGGGAGTATATCTGCTGATGTAGATGCACCCTCTCTGGACAATGTAATCCTGCGGGACAAGATCTCGTGTTTCATAAAAAATAGAGTATCTTTTAAGTATACGTTAGATAACGCTCTACGGTCGCTGCAAACACAAATAACGATCGTCAATCATGTAAATCGAGTAGTCTCGTCCAAGGGGTCTGTTTCGTAGTCCCATCATAGAATTGAGACGAAGAATCCATCATCTTCGGTAAAGTCGAGCGTCATCAAGACCTTCCGCCACTCGAACAAGAACCAGATACCGGCAGAATACAAGTCTATCAGTACACGATCAAGGCAAAGTACCTCATCCAAAAGATGGGTTACAATCTAAAAAGTAACAAAGGCCTGAACTACGGCAAGGGTCGACGTCTTCCTCTCCGGCTCCCAACACCTAAAGGAAAGCAGCAGGACTACTATCATCGAACTCGACGGGGGGGGTGGACGATGTCACGCCACCGGCAACTCCAGAGAGTTCGGAGGCAGAAGAAGTAGAACATTCTTATTCGTCCGAAGCATCAACCTGGGATTCCGATACCAGTATCGGCTCAGTCTTCAAGAAGGTGCTATCAGTCAACATGGCATCTGCACAATCTCAAGAAGATGAAGGCGAAGACCAAATGCCAGAATTCTTCGAGAAAAAACCTTGGGCTCAATACCTATGAGTGCATTGGGAGTCTCGCTTTAAACTACACGAACCCCCTACCGAAGACGAGGTCGAACAAGTTGACCTTGGGGATGGATCTCCTTCCAAACACATCTTCATCAGCAAGAGTCTGAAGGGAGAAGACCAGGAGTCTTTGGTCCAATTGGTCAAGGAATATATTGGCGTCTTTGCCTGGAGCTACGAAGATATGCCGGGACTTGATCCCCAGATCGCAATGTACAGACTTAACATCTTGCCTGATGCTAAGCCTGTAAAGCAACAACGACGACGCTTTTGTCCAGACATTATGAACGCTATCGATCAGGAGGTGGACAAACTCCTAAGCAGCGGGTTCATCCGTGAAGAGCAACATCCGGATTGGGTGGCCAATGTCGTCCCTGTCACTAAGAAGAATGGAAAGATACGGGTCTGTATCGACTTCAGGGATCTCAATACAGCTTATCCGAAGGACGAATTCCAGCTCCCAATTACTGACGTGATGATCGACAATACATGTGGCTTCGAACGCATATCTTTTATGGACGGGTATTCGGGCTACAATCAGATCAAGGTGTTCCTCGATGAGGCAAAACACACGTCATTCAGAACTCTGAAGGGGGTTTTCTGCTACACGGTGATGCCCTTTGGCTTGAAGAACGCTGGTGCTACATACCAACGTGCTATGAGTACCATCTTCCATTAATATCTTCGCAAGACAATTGAGTGCAATGTCGATGACATCGCAGTCAAGTGCCGTCTCAAGGGTGATCACTTACAAGATCTGAAGACAATCTTCGATCTCATGCGAGCGTATCAACTCAAGATGAACCCCGCTAAATCCTTCCTTGGGGTTTCTAGCGGAAAGTTCTCGGGCTTTATTATCACGGTGAAAGGCATTCATGTCGATCCCGAGAAGACCAAGGCCATCCTTGACATGGACCCTCCGAAGAATCTCCGAGAACTTTGAGGCCTGCAAGGGCGCCTTGCATACATCCGAAGGTTTATAGCAAACCTTTTCGGAAAATTTCAACCCTTCATCCAGCTCATGAAGAAGGGAGTCTCCTACGTCTGGACAGAGGAATATCAGAAAGCTTTCGATGATATCAAGGCTTACTTGACGAGCCCGCCAGTTCTGGTGGCACCCGTCGCAGGCAAACAATTTCTCCTCTACGTCCGTGCCATGGATCATTCACTCGACGCTCTGCTGGCTCAGAATAGCGATGCAGGCTACGAGCAAGCTATCTACTACTTCAGTAGGACACTGATTGGGGCCGAACACCGGTATAACCCTATTGAAAAAGAGTGTTTGGCTTTGGTGTTCGCCATCCAGAAAACTCGCCATTATGTCTCGGGCCAGATAATTCATGTCATCTCCCGAGTCAATCCGCTCAGGGTTCTCATGACAAAGCCAGGATCATTGAACTCCCGTCTAGCTACATGGGCGATCCTGTTGACGCCATACAACATGGTGTTCGTTCCACAAAAAGCCGTCAAGGGTCAAGCTCTGGCCGACTTTTTAGCTGCACACCCCATCCCAGAGTCCTCTAGACTCTATGAAGACATCCCGGATGAGGTCCAAGAATCAAACATCACCGAAGAAAGCTCCGTCTGGCGGATGTTTTTCGATGGCGCTTCAAGAACAGGCCCCAATGGCCAAATCATCGCCAGAGTGGGGGTAGTCTTAGTCTCCCCCGATCAGCTGGTCATCCAGCGTGCTTACTCCCTTTCGAAGCCATGCTCCAACAATGTTGCCGAGTACAACGCTCTCATCATGGGACTCCAGCTGGCACAACAGCTGGGTGTAGATCATCTGGAAGCCTACGGTGACTCAAAATTCGTCGTTAACCAGATCAGAGGGCAATACGAAGTTTGCTATGAAGATCTGGTTCCTTACCATGAAGTTGCATTGAACATTATTTCAACCTTCACCAAGTTCTTCATAGAACACGTACCTCGATTACAAAACCTAGAGGCTGACGCTGTCACGACCCGCACCCACTATTTGGGTACGAGAACGTAACAACGCCCAGCCTACGCCGTAGTATCGGCGGTAGAACGCTGTCCTAGGTCACATCATCTAAAAATATAATGCTAAGCACATACAGTCTCAATCACATCTAAGGTAGAGCATGATAAAGATAAATAAACATAAAATCCAAAGAGATACAGGAGATAGAAGTCTAAGTGTCTAAGATACAAAAACCCAGAAATATACCTCAACTCAAATACAATAATCCATAAAGTAAATACAACTCCAGACAAATGAAATAACTATCTAAACAACCTCTAGTGTGTCTCCTCTAGGCTAGCAGGCAACCTCCAAGCTATCTGTAAAATTTATCAACAGGTCCAGTCAGGACAGGAACGAGCACATCTCATCTAGAAAACCCAAGTAAATGACAGAGAACTATAAAGTAGTTATAGGCAGTTATATTGATGAAAATGGCAGTTTATATTCAGGTGATGGTAAGAAAGACAGATAAGGTGCAAGGAAAGTAAATAACTAAACAAGAGAAGAACCATAGCAATGAAGTCTGTAAAAATAGAACTAGCTGAACCAGGGTAATATGATATAAAGTCCAGATAGAAAATATAACCAGTGTGTAACCTATGTAAATCCAGTACGGAATGAATCTTATACAAGATGAATCCAGTAAGGGATGATTCCATTTATAGTGATCAACGATTCCAGGGTGAGTCCAGCCTATACTCTAGCAGTATGTTTTAAAATATCGGGATCGACATGTGAACGACTGTAGGTAATACGGCACATCACACACCTGGTCGGGTGTGAGATGGCTATCATTCCAGTATAATTCCAAGGGAATGGTTCCAGTATTTGGGTATGTTCACATGCCTATTCCAATATTTCCCTGCCCAGCAAGTGAATCCAGAATTCTGACACAATGATTCAAGATGAGTCCAGCCAAAATATAATGATACCAGTAAATGATTCCAGTAAAATGATTCCAGTTAAATGATTCCAGTAGGTGATTCCAGTAATAGAGATGATACCAGTAATAGAGGCCAGAAATAAAAGTGCGTCGTATACATGAATTCAGAAATATCCACACGTGTTGTAACAGAGAATCGCATACAACTAACTAGAACAGAAGTACAGTAATTGACAAGTAAATGAGAGAACTATCAGAGAATGTGCTCGCCTGATAACCTGAACAGCTGATAAGTATAGGGAGTCCAACTGAAGCCACAGAGTCCTATTTAAAGCAACACAGGTTACAAGGTGTCTGGCTCCTAATTAGAACATCACAAGTCACAACATGTCCAGAAGGGTAATATAAAGCACTATAATGCATTCTACATGAATCAAGGCCAAACTAGGCCAAAGTCAACCCTTGGTCAACTCTGGTCAACTGCACTAGTCAAACTAGGTCAAACTAGGTCATGTCCTAACCTAGTAAGTCTTACTAGGCCTAACCAAGACTATCCTAGCAAGCACACATCAATACAAGGCTATACAAGCCAACATACACCCAACTCTATATAGCATGCAATTATTCAATACTCAAATAGGCAAGAATTCACATTAGATATACACTAGGTAATCTATTACTTTAAGCTATATATGTCTACACATATATACACATGCATATATTGGTATTCAACATTAGGTCTATAATCATGGCATTTCAAATGGTTATATAAACTTATATATTACAACACAATATGCTAACATATATATAATATACATACATAACTAAGTTAACTATATTCATAAATACTTATTTAAGAGGCTATGTGTGTGTATGTGAACATGACAAAGGGGCAAGTGAGAGTTAAATGGGCATACATAGTGTATACATATCAAAGAGTGTCAAAGTGTAAGTGAACAATGTGTCAAGTGTGATAGTATCAACATAGTGTAAGGGGGTACATGAGGTAATATAGGATTTGTGTTAACATAGAACATTACATCTCATTAACTTGTATATTACATACATTACATCTATTATTACATTACATTCATACTTGCATTCGTTCATCATTCATTATTCTCTTGCACCACTATATGAACCATACATTACATACTATGGAACCTACATATTCATTACAAGCCATACTTATACATGCTTACATTAGATAGGATACTTACACCTCATACATCATTTATTTAACCATTTACTCATGCTTGTATTCTCTATTTAATTACATAATGTATATACATTACATGGGTTAAAATCAAATAGAACATTATATTACACACAAGGGTGCACAAAATGTATATGCCGAATTGTAACTTCTACTAATAATCAATACTGTACCATCTTAGCATGAATTAAAATTTAGGATTAAAGTATGTTATAGATCTATGTGTTAGCTTTCCGAAACTTTAAACGGATCGCATTTTTGTTTCCGAAAACTCCCGAAATTGCGAAAACACCGAGAACGCGTTTGTCTTTCGTACAGCTGACACTCAAATAATTCTCCAGAAAGTTACAGAAAGAATTAGGCCTATTAATACATGTTTTTGGAAAGCTAACTTCAATACCCTTCTTTTAAAAAAAATGGGAGATTAAACTGAGCTTTGAGATAGAAGTTATGACATTTCTAAGTTAGGGCTGAAATTAAAAACGTGGATAAAAATCATGACGGATTTAGGTAGTTTGAGACAAAAGAACACAAGTATATAACATAATATATCAATAACTCACTCTCTACACTAATATGTATATATGTGACACTATAGAACACATCTCCAATACAAAAATATGAGATTAAACATGTAATAATTCATTCATACATAACAACAACACATAGTGTGTCCAAATTTGGGATTTTCCCACATGGACACAACTACAACACAAAGGACACTCCTATGACCTCCAAATGGACACGAAATGGACACAAATGGAGATACAACTATGGGATCATTCCTATGGGTTCAAAATAGACCTATATGCATGAGAAAATGAAAAGGAGAAGGGATTTATACCTCCCGGTAGATCGAATCGAAGAAAAGCCTTCCCGGAGCGACACCGACACGTAGTGATTCCAAAAGGACACGAACGAGCTCCGAATCCTCCCAAACTTGGGTAGCTTCCTCCTTGGCTAGAATGGAGAAGGAAAGAAGAAGATTTGGTGGTGAAATGGAATGATTTGGTGGAGAAATTGCTAGGAATTGCTCTCTAGGAATTTGGGAAAGAACAAGAGAGAGAGAGAGAGAGAGAGAGTGTGGATGAGAATAATAAAATGAACTTGAGCCTATCCTCTCCCAAAGTGGCTGGCCATATGGGGCTATTTGTCCTATTATGGTAAGGTCCAAAATGCCCCCACTAACCTATTCTATGAGTATTAGGAAAGGGCTAATTGGTTGGGGCTAAATTAGCCATTCTAAAGTCTCTAATCACACTAACCTTATCCATAATAATTAGTTTAACCTCTAACTAAAATATTTCTATTATGTGGACTAAAATTAATATCATGTGGGCCATGCCTAACTAGTGTGTGGGTCCCACTAGAGTCAAACTACCCCCGGGTCCCCGTTTCAAGTCGGATTGAGTTGAAATTCGAACCCGACTCAAATAACCCCAAAACAATATCATAAATAATAAAATAATATCAAAATAATTCAAAGAGGTCAAATGCAAAAATATCCTTAGGCCAAAAATGACATTAAAATATCATAATCACTTGGTTAGGCTCTAGGTCAAACAGTCTCTAGGGTTTCACTAGCAAAACGTCAAAACCACAAGTCATTGATTTAAATAATTTTAAAATAATTTAAAATCACCAAAAATCATATCATGAATTAAATATTATTATTAAAATAATTATAAACACGAAATTTCAAAATTACCCTCATTTGGGAAACTGGGTGCTACAACTCTACCCACCTTAGAAAAATTTCGTCCTCGAAATTAAAATGTCCATACTCCCTCTAGGTCAAACCCTCACGATCAAAGTCCCAGATTAAAACAAATCATATGATCAAAAGGACGACATACAGGGTCATGGCATACGGTGGTAGTGAAAGTCTCATCTAGGTATACTAGTCATGCTAACCGAAACGGTCATAGGGTATCAGAACATACAAGCAATTTAGGGTGCTAGACTAGAGAAGTTACAGAAATAACAAACCATCAAAACTGTAAGGCGGTCTACCATCTTATATGAAACTGGTACTTATCAAAACAAAATAAAGGCAACTACCAATTATCTGAAAAAGGGTACAGAAAATCAAATTCAAAAAATTAAGGAATTGAAAATCACTTGCATTGAAATCCAAATCACAATATATATATACAGAGAGAGCGATAGAGAGGAAAAACTAGCATTATGTAATGTTATGTGGTTTGTGTGTGTATGGGTGTATGTGAAATATACATGAAATTGTATATGAGCTATCCTGTTACACTACTCATAGCATATGGATTAACAACCTACAATACACAACCTATTTAATCATAACATACATGGCTAACCATAAACATCTATAAGAGGTAGAGATTTAGTTATGTATATACATATATTATAACATGTATGCCTAAGCTCTATATATATCTATACAAGTATGTGATCATAACATAGAGAGGAAAGGTTAGGTTACATGACAACGTATACTAAGTTAGGGTGTGTGTGTGTGTCCTTGTACAGGGTTATAGCTTAGTATTGAAAGGTTAAACCCAGTTTTAGTTCAGCATTTACATACAAAATCTGAAAATAAGCTAACATTTAAACCAGTGTAATATTAACATAATGCAGTCTCAGATTTTACAAATTTAACATAACTTAACCAATTTCTCTAAAAATTAAAACTCTGCAGATATCATACATGTGCAGTTATGTAGACAAAACTAATAACATGAAATTTATATTTAAATTACGAATTTAAACTGGAAAAGCAGAAAACCAGAAATATTGGGGTTTTGAAAATTTTAACATTAACAACATATTAATATGTATTTAGATAGGTGGAAAATCAAGTGTAGCATGCATACGTATCAGGCAAGTGTCCACTATGTAAATATACTCATATATTTTCATGTCCCAAAAAAAAGTAAGTCTACGTTAAGACCAACATTTAGATTCCTACAAAGATCACAAAATAGGTGATTGACGAAATCAGGCAGTTTTATTATTATTATTCAATACTAGAATAATAGCAAGAAGGAAATAACGATAAAAGCTGTTTGCTTATTTACCTAAAAGAAGGAACCATTTTGAAACCAAAGCTAAATATCAAATCCAAGATAAAGTCTAGCAAAATTATCGATTCATTGTATTAAGAAGAAACTCATAGCAAGAAGTTACACAAGCTACTCCTAAGTTTAATAATTAGAAGCAAAACAAGGAAAAACAAATAATAATTCTTTTTGAAGGACTACATCAAGGTAGAGAAAATATGCTTGAAAATATTTAAGGTACAATCTGATAATCATATGCGTCTATCCAAAATCATGGTACTCTAAATCCCCGTCATACTAGTAAGCAAGGCTACGATAATCACAGAGTCCTTGACTTATGCACATACCTCTAGAATCGTGGTATTTAACATTTTCGCGGTGCCGCTAGCTTTGCTGCAAAAATCTTAAATTTCCATACCCGAGAAATATATCCAGAGTCAGACTATATGTCCTCACCATGCTGGCTAATGTGACTATAGAAGACTAGATTCCATAACATATATGACCTAGCCCATATAATTTCATCTTGAAAAAAAAATTAAATTAAATCAACAATGAATACCCATAAATCAAATCAAATTTATCAATGAACTTCAAAATTCAAAATGAACAAAAATCTATTAAAATACAACTCGGATGCAACAGCTATCAAGATTCAAAATTCGACAATCATTCATCAAAATCAATGAATACAACTCAAATTCAACCATAATCCATCAAAATCAAATTTAACAACAGTAAGTAAAAATAAATCAAATCAAGGGAAAAAAGAGTTCTCAAATCGAAGTTAAAATAAGATTCTCAAGGGTCGTTCCGGGAATCTCTCAAGGGTTCCTAACTGTGATTGAGTACCTTCAAGATATATCCTATTCCTACTACAGGCTGTAGTGGTACTCAAGTTCGAATACCACTACATAAACTCGACCTGCATGGGCCACCACTAAAAATGTGTCACGACCCGCACCCACTGTTTGGGTACGAGAACGTAACAACGCCCAGCCTACGCCGCAGTGTCGACGGTAGAACGCTGTCCTAGGTCACATCATCTAACAATATAATGCTAAGCAGATACAGTCTCAATCACATCTAAGGTAGAGCATGATAAAGATAAATAAACATAAAATCCAAAGAGATACAGGAGATAGAAGTCTAAGTGTCTAAGATACAAAAACCCAGAAATACACCTCAACTCAAATACAATAATCCATAAAGTAAATACAACTCCAGACAAATGAAATAACTATCTAAACAACCTCTAGTGTGTCTCCTCTAGGCTAGCAGGCAACCTCCAAGCTATCTGTAAAATTTATCAACAGGTCCAGTCAGGACAGGAACGAGCACATCTCATCTAAAAAACCCAAGTAAATGACATAGAACTATAAAGCAGTTATAGGCAGTTATATTGATGAAAATGGCAGTTTATATTCAGGTGATGGTAAGAAAGACAGATAAGGTGCAAGGAAAGTAAATAACTAAACAAGAGAAGAACCATAGCAATGAAGTCTATAAAAATAGAACTAGCTGAACCAGGGTAATATGATATAAAGCCCAGATAGAAAATGTAACCAGTGTGTAACCTATCTAAATCCAGTACTGGATGAATCTTATACAAGATGAATCCAGTAAGGGATGATTCCAGTTATAGTGATCAACGATTCCAGGGTGAGTCCAGCCTATACTCTAGCAGTGTGTTTTAAAATATCGGGATCGACATGTGAACGGCTGTAGGTAATATGGTACATCACACACCTGGCCGGGTGTGAGATGGCTATCATTCCAGTATAATTCCAAGGGAGTGGTTCCAGTATTTGGGTATGTTCACATGCCTATTCCAATATTTCCCCGCCCAGCAAGTGAATCCAGAATTCCGACACAATGATTCAAGATGAGTCCAGCCAAAATATAATGATACCAGTAAATGATTCCAGTAAAATAATTCCAATTAAATGATTCCAGTAGGTGATTCCAGTAATAGAGATGATACCAGTAATAGAGGCCAAAAATAAAAGTGTGTCGTATACATAAATCCAGAAATATCTACACGTGTTGTAACAGAGAATCGCATACAACTAACTAGAACTGAAGTACAGTAATTGACAAGTAAATGAGAGAACTATCAGAGAATGTACTCGCCTGATAACCTGAACAGCTGATAAGTATAGGGGGTCCAACTGAAGCCACAGAGTCCTATTTAAAGCAACACAGGTTACAAGGTGTCTGGCTCCTAATTAGAACAGCACAAGTCACAACATGTCCAAAAGGGTAACATAAAGCACTACAATGCATTCTACATGAATCTAGGTCAAACTAGGCCAAAGTCAACCCTTGGTCAACTCTGGTCAACTGCACTAGTCAAACTAGGTCAAACTAGGTCATGTCCTAACCTAGTAAGTCTTACTAGGCCTAACCAAGACTATCCTAGCAAGCACACATCAATACAAGGCTATACAAGCCAACATACACCCAACTCTATATAGCATACAATTATTCAATACTCAAATAGGCAAGAATTCACATTGGATATACACTAGGTAATCTATTACTTTAAGCTAAATATGTCTACACATATATACACATGCATATATTGGTATTCAACATTAGGTCTATAACCATGGCATTTCAAATGGTTATATAAACTTATATATTACAACACAATATGCTAACATATATATAATATACATACATAGCTAAGTTAACTATATTCATAAATACTTATTTAAGAGGCTATGTGTGTGTATGTGAACATGGCAAAGGGGCAAGTGAGGGTTAAATGGGCATACATAGTGTATACATATCAAAGAGTGTCAAAGTGTAAGTGAACAATGTGTCAAGTGTGATAGTGTCAACATAGTGTAAGGGGTTACATGAGGTAATATAGGATTTGTGTTAACATAGAACATTACATCTCATTAGCTTGTATATTGCATACATTACATCTATTATTACATTACATTCATGCTTGCATTCATTCATCATTCATTATTCTCTTGCACCACTATATGCACCATACATTACATACTATGGAACCTACATATTCATTACAAGCCATACTTATACATGCTTACATTAGATAGGATACTTACACCTCATATATCATTTATTTAACCATTTACTCATGCTTGTATTCTCTATTTAATTACATAATGTATATACATTAACATGGGTTAAAATCAAATAGAATATTATATTACACATAAGGGTGCACAAAATGCATATACCGAATTGTAACTCCTACTAATAATCAATACTGTACCATCTCAGCATGAATTAAAATTTAGGATTAAAGTATGTTATAGATCTATGTGTTAGCTTTCCGAAACTTTAAACGGATCGCGTTTTCGTTTCCGGAAACTCCCGGAATCGCGAAAACACCGAGAACGCATTTGTCTTTCGTACAGCTGACACTCAAATAATTCTCCAGAAAGTTACAGAAAGAATTAGGCCTATTAATACATGTTTTTGGAAAGCTAACTTCAATACCCTTCTTTTAAAAAAACGGAAGATTAAACCGAGCTTTGAGATAGAAGTTATGACATTTCTAAGTTAGGGCTGAAATTAAAAACGTAGATAAAAATCATGACGGATTTAGGTAGTTTGAGACAAAAGAACACAAGTATATAACATAATATATCAATAACTCACTCTCTACACTAATATGTATATATGTGACACTATAGAACACATCTCCAATACAAAAATATGAGATTAAACATGTAATAATTCATTCATACATAACAACAACACATAGTGTGTCCAAATTTGGGATTTTCCCACATGGACACAACTACAACACAAAGGACACTCCTATGACCTCCAAATGGACACGAAATGGACACAAATGGAGATACAACTATGGGATCATACCTATGGGTTCAAAATAGACCTATATGCATGAGGAAATGAAAAGGAGAAGGGATTTATACCTCCCGGTAGATCGAATCGAAGAAAAGCCTTCCCGGAACGACACCGACACGTAGAGATTCCAAAAGGACACGAACGAGCACCGAATCCTTCCAAACTTGGGTAGCTTCCTCCTTGGCTAGAATGGAGAAGGAAAGAAGAAGATTTGGTGGTGAAATGGAATGATTTGGTAGAGAAATTGCTAGGGATTGCTCCCTAGGAATTTGGGAAAGAACAAGAGAGAGTGTGGATGAGAATAATGAAATGAACTTGAGCCTATCCTCTCCCAAAGTGGCTGGCCATATGGGGCTATTTGTCCTATTATGGTAAGGTCCAAAATGCCCCCACTAACCTATTCTATGAGTATTAGGAAAGGGCTAATTGGTTGGGGCTAAATTAGCCATTCTAAAGTCTCTAATCACACTAACCTTATCCATAATAATTAGTCTAACCTCTAACTAAAATATTTCTATCATGTGGACTAAAATTAATATCATGTGGGCCATGCCTAACTAGTGTGTGGGTCCCACTAGAGTCAAACTACCCCCGGGTTCCCGTTTCAAGTCGGATTGAGTTGAAATTCGAACCCGACTCAAATAACCCCAAAACAATATCATAAATAATAAAATAATATCAAAATAATTCAAAGAGGTCAAATGCAAAAATATTCTTAGGCCAAAAATGACATTAAAATATCATAATCACATGGTTAGGCTCTAGGTCAAACAGTCTCTAGGGTTTCACTAACAAAACGTCAAAACCACAAGTCATTGATTTAAATAATTTTTAAATGATTTAAAATCACCAAAAATCATATCATAAATTAAATATTATTATTAAAATAATTATAAACACAAAATTTCAAAATTACCCTAATTTGGGAAACTGGGTGCTACAGACGCTCTGGATGGCCTCGCAGCCTCATTGGCAGCACCCTCGGGACTCAGCACTACGTCACGGTAATTGGTCGAGACTTGGTCTGTCTTAAAAACAACCTATGCTCACAAATGGCCCATGCCATGTCAACAAGTGCTGGTATTAATGTACGAGACTGGAGGTTCCCGTTCATCGACTTCGCTGTCTACAGAATTTTCCCAGAAGAATCGAAAGAAGCCGTCTCAGTCAGGAGGCGTTCCCTTCGATTCTATTATGATACAGCTACTAAAATGCTGTAGCGACGCTCCTACGATGGACTTCTCCTTCGATGCCTATCCAACGAAGAAGCAGCCGAAGCCCTTCAAGAAGCTCATGATGGAACTTGCGGGGCTCATCAACCTGGGCCTAAGTTGCAGGATCGACTGCGATGCATGGGTTACTACTGGCCAACTATGACAGCCGACGCTGTTGACTATGCTAAGAAGTGCCATGCTTGTCAGCTTCATGCCGGCTTCATCCATACACCATCGGAACCACTACATCCTACGGTCGCCTCTTGGCCCTTCGAAGCTTGGGGCATGGACATTGTAGGACCGATCACCCCTCCTTCATCGAGGAGACAATGCTTCATCCTATCTATCACTGACTACTTCTCCAAATGGGCAGAAGCAGTTCCACTGGCGGAAGTAAAAAGCTCTAGGGTGTCACGCCCCTGAACCAGAATACTGGGGAGCGGGGGCGGACATAGCCAGCTATGTATATTGAAATGGAATTCACCTCGCTATACGGTCACGGCTATCTAGATATATGAGGGTTTACTGCAAGCCAACAGTCTCTTAAGGTCATGAACAAGCCTATTGTCTCAATCTCAAGCAAGTAAATGAGGGTTACAAGATGTTAGATCACTAGATATACAATAAGAGGCATCCCAAATATTACATATTCTGTTGATCATGAAGCTAGTCATACAAAATGTGAGGACTAGCAAGAGTTAAGTCATACATGATCAACCCTAGGATTGTTAATCATGTTTACAGCCCGTAGGCAGACAGTAAGTAAAGTGCATCGAGCTAACAGGTGCTCGTCGGCTAAACGCCTCAAAAGAATAATTTACAATTGAATGAAATAAAATGGAAAACCCACTCGTAGCCCGGGTTCCTTCTAGTCGCCACCATTGGGCTGGAAGTTCGGTAGATCCTCGAGTGCTGCTCCGAAATCTGGCCACACAAAACCAGCTGGGTCAAACCCCCGAAAGAGCAAGTGCCGCAAAGGAGGCCACGAAATAAGGACAAAAGCCAGCATATCAGAACATAAAAAAATAAAAAAAAAGTACAAGTAATAAAAGTATAGCAGGACAATAAACGACCAGGGACATGGAACCATTCCGGGAGCCAGATTACAACCCGTAAACCAAACAAGGACCGGGGTTGTAACCCTTCGCCTGAATATCACTTGTCTCTATCCATTTATTGTTAAAATAAGTAAAACAATCATGTACAGGAGTACCAGGTACAGGGACTTAACCGAGACTTGGACCAGGCTAGACACCATCCATTCACAAGCGGCCAAGCAAATACTACGGCTTACTACTTAACTAACTAGGGTTATCATAAGCCTAATTACTAACAAGATGCAAGTGAGAATTTTCCAGTCCCAAGTCCTGCAGACTATCCAGTTATCCTTCCTCGGGTTAATAGTATGGTTGGGTACATCGCCCAGGAGACGATATACCCTTAGGTGACTTAGAGGTGCAACACATGACAGTGTGCTGGAAATGTGCTCTACTCGTCGGCAAGCTACAAGTCCATTAAAGCACCCAGATAATGAGATTGCTTGTGACTGAAAATTCTCCATATTCTAATTCGATCTAATCATTAGCCTAATCCAATTTAGTATGAGTCCCTGGCCGTGGTGCCCAGGGAGTCACGTCCTAGACATGATGCAAGACAAGATAAGTAGATTTGCACAACGCAACAAGAAAGAACACCCCACGGTGTCAGGGCAAGTCAAGTACGACCAGTTATCAAGTCGAGTCAAGTCAAGAGTGCGCCGAGGCGGCCACTATCAAGATATCAAGTTACAGGGGATTAATTACAGGTCGCAGGTTACAAGTTAAAAGCCACAAGCTACAAGTGTACCATATCGAGTTACTGCCAAGATTAGAGAATGCTAGTCATAATTAAGGACATAGAAAATCGTGTCAAGACGTGTCGGTTTAAGTCAAGTCGGGCTGTGGGCATCAAGCTCTCAGAAAACAAAATCAGCAAGAGAAAAACCGGGAACCAAGGGAGACACCAAGGGTCAGGAGGGGAAGTCATGACACAGGGTGTGCCAGGTAAAGGGCTCGGGCAAGCGGTGCCAAGAGATGTGCTCGGGAATGGTCGCAGCGCGCCAAAGGGCGCGGGGAGCCAAGCGCGCAGGGGGCGCGGGGTCCAAGTGCGCAGGGGGCGCGGGGTCCAAGCGCGCAGGGGCGCGGGGTTCAAGCGCGCAGGGGGACGCGCGGCCAAGTGTGCAGGGGGCGTACGGCCAACTGCGCAGGGGGGCGCGCGGCCAAGTGCGCAGGGGGCGCGCGGCCAAGTTCGCAGGGGAGGGGTACACAGTTTGCCTAGGGGAAAGCTGCGCTGGTCAGCCAGCGCTAAAGAGCGCTGGCCGAGGAAGGCTGCGCGTTCAGCCTTGCGCTAAAGAGCGCAGGCCGAGAGGTCTTCTTCTCCAGCTAGGCTGAGAAGATGAACCAAGAACACCAAAAACTTCAATTCTTCATATCTTGGCCAAATTAAAATCAAATTTGGATTTTCAAAGTTCTAACTTGTGTAAAATTGAATTCTCTTTCACATGGAAGCCTCAAAACAAGCAAAATTAAAGTTTAATAGATCAAAATCAAGAGAATCTAAAAATAGTTAAAACTTAGATCTAGAACAATGGAGACTCCATATCATAAAATGCCAAGTTCTAATGTTGTTCTCCATGGCCTAATCTTGCTAATGGACAAATAAAATATGGTGCTTATTTGGTGGCAAGGTACACTTGCCTATGGTTTTGGTGGAGGAAGGAGGAAGAAGAAGGAGTTAGAATTTAATGGAAGAAGTAATGAGGAGAGAGAATGGTTGGTGGGGATTTAATGAGGGTGGTTGTGGTGGAATGAGGGTGGTGTATAGGTTAATGTGTTCCATTGGGTTTAAAATCAAACCAAACCAAACCAAACCAACTAAAACCGAGCCGAGCCGAAACCCAAAATACGAGAAAACCCAAAATTCCGTAAGTCGAGAAAAATAAAAATGTATGCCAAAATCCAACTACGAGTATTAATACGAAATACGGGAAGTGAGGGTGACATAGGGTGATCAGCTTCATCAAGCATTATGTTATCTACCATTTCGGGGTACCCTGCAGGATTATCCATGATAACGGTCCACAGTTCATCAGCCATATTTTTAGCAGATTCTGTGACAAGAATCGTATTCAGAACGAGGCATCGACCGCCTAAAATTCGACAGCAAACAGATTGGCCGAGGCGTTTAACAAGACTATCGTCAGGCTACTCAAAAAGGTCGTGTCATCCAACAAACGCGACTGGGACAAAAAACTCGACGAATGCCTTTGGGCCTACCGTACAACGGTACTGACCCCGACGGGCAACACACCATTCTCCTTGGTCTACGGGAGCGAAGCGGTACTGCCTCTCGAGATCCAGATACCCTCACTCCGTGTAGCGATCACAAATCAACTCACAGAAGAAGACAATCAACATCGCCGTCTGCGAGAATTGGAGGCACTTAACGAAAAACGTCTCCTAGCTCAACAACACATCGAACTCTATCAAGCCCGCATATCACAGGCTTTCAACAAGAAGGTCAAGCAGAGGACTTTCCATGTAGGCAACCTGGTTCTGGCAGTTAGGAGGCCGATGGTGTTGACACACAAAACACCAGGAAAGTTCAAGCCCAAATGGGAGGGACCTTTCATCATAGAGACGGTATACTCAAACGGTACTTACCGCCTCGCCCGATCAAACGGGGACTTGTTCATGATGCCCATCAACGGCAATTTCCTAAAGAAGTACTACTCTTGACATCTTTCAGATATGTACTTCCACCTCTACCTAGCAAGGGAATCAGTGGACCTGATCATCAGAGCTCACATACACATCCTTTTCACAAAAAAAATCCTATGCTTTTGGAACCCAGTTGTTCCATTGCATTATATCTCCAGTAGAAGGGCAACCACGTCCACATTACCTCTGAGTTGCTCCTCTACGCCCTACAAAGCAGAATCTTACGCTCCGTAAGACTACGCTATCCATCATGTTTACCACGTCCACATTACCTCTGAGTAAACATCCCGTACAGACAACCCCCGCGTTGCTGTACATTGATCACAGAACTTTCATGTCCATATTACCTCTGAGTAGTTCTGCGTATCTCCCCAGAGTCACACCTACCACGTCCATAACACCTCTGAGTAGGAAGATTCCGACATTTGAACCCCATATTTACCACGTCCATATTACCTCTGAGCAAATATGTTGGTTCTCTCAGATTTATTATCTATACCTAAAAACTAAGGTACGTAAAAGATAGTAGGTCCATACAAATCATCAAGTTCATGACAGCAAGAATGAACACACCACAAAACTCTTTATTCTTTATTTAAAAGTAAAGGATTACATCTCCAGCAGGAGTTTCAAAATATATAAGATAACCAAAAAAAGGAGAGGCTACAATCCCTAAGCATCACCGGGATTGGCTGAAAGCACTTCGATCCGACGCTTTAAGTCTTCCGTCCGAGTCTCTGCGGTCGCCAGGACTCGGGGTTCGGCTTCTTGATGCATCATTTCTATGGCCTCAGGGGAAGTGTCATCTTCATACTTTTGGTCCAACTATTATCGCTGCTGGGCCAGGAAAAGAGCCTGGCGGGTGAAACCTGCTTCTTCCTCCTTAGATGCTACATGTTCAGCCTGGACTCGCTCAGCATCTAACAAGAGTCGGACCCACTGGTCTTCAAGGAGGCAAATCTTGGCATTAACCTCCGCTATAATAGCGTCCAACGCAGCTCGTAACTCCACCTTCTCCTGTATGGACTGAGATAGCCTCTCTACCGCAGCCTCAGCTTCGGCCACCTCGTGTTCCCAGACAGCCACGATGTCCTGATAAGATGACTCAGTTTCAGCGATCAACTTCTCCTTTTCTGCTTTTATTAGAGCGGAGAGATTATTTCGCTGAAAACTCTGAAACTCGGAAAGCAGCTGGTCGAGCTCGGCCACCGATGCCTCCAGAATCTCGGCCATATGGTCATGGCCCTGGTGGGAACATATCAGACTAATGTGAGGGAGCGCCATGGTTTTTGCCATCGCGACACTCCCGTTGGCATTCATCACTGTCGATAAGCCCTTCTGCAGCATCTTGTATACCGCCTCAATGATAAACTTCACGTACTCATCCGCATCCGCCAGCACTTGCGGTGTCATAGCAAGAGTTGGAGGAGTTGTACTAGACGGCGGACTAGAAGAAGACCCGCCGACTTCAATCTGCGAGGTTGGAACCTCGGCATCAACTGACTCTTCCTCAACAGGGGCTTGAACTTCGCCGCTGGCCCGAAGAGCCAAAAGAACGAAAGGAGCCGAGAGGGGCGTCGATATCGTACCCCAAGTAGAAGGAGCAACAGGGGGTTCCAGCAAACCCTTAGCCTTCTCAAGCTCGGAGGGACCACCGACGTCAAAGGCTACCTCCTCCGTCTCCAATACACTATCAGCAGGCCGTACGGGACCCTCCCCCTCTGGCAAAGTAGCGAGATCAGCAATTGTTTCCTGACTCGGCTCCCCTGGAGTCAGGCTCGGCGGACGAGTCTCATTTTCATCATCGAATCCCTCCGCGGGGATAAAATCGGTCGCTACCTCCCGGTCGGCAGCCACCTCAGCATCCGCTGCTGAGTCTGGGGTAGGGCTCGGCAACGCTGCAGCCGACCTCCCCTCATCATGATAAGGAGGGGAATCATCCCTTTCCTCTGTTTCAATCATGTCTGTTGCTTTCGCAACAGGCTTACTCATCTCTGGAGGAACGACATCCGAAGAGGACGAACTCCACTCTACTTTCTCATTTGGAAGCCCCGTATCTGCTGGGTCCTCAATGCCAAAGGCCTCCACGGAGCTTGCACCCTCCCGGAAACTGTTTCATCCTCAGCTTCCCTTCCAACATAATCTGGAGATACTAAAATCTCCGCAGGAACGACATCGTCCGGATTCTCCTCTGCGGGAGACATCACGATCGGCGGAATGCGCTCTTCTGATGAGCCCGCCACCTACTTTGGTCTGCTTGCAGCCGATTTTGGAGTTCGGGGTCTCCTTTTCAGCGGCTCCTACAAAAAGAAAGCATATGTCACAAAAATGGTGGAACTAACCAGATTATGTGGGACTCCTTACATCCACAGGAGTTGAGTCTGTTGACACTGTCGGGGACAATGCCTTCTTCTGTCTCTTCGGCACAGAAGAGCCAGCCTCTGTATCAGCACGTCTCTTCGGCTGATCGGCCGAGGGCTCTGCCTGACCCCCGTGGATACGGCAGAGGTACCTCGATAACCCGCCTCTGGCGGGCGGTACGAGAGAGCCTTCGCCAACAGATTCCCAGTCTCCTCTAACTGGGTGCCGACAATGAAACTGGTCTTCCGATCATATCCAGGGGCACGACATTCATGGCACAGTAAAATTTGGCGATCGAAAAAAGAAACGGCGGCCGCGAATTCTGAACAGGCAGCGTAAAACGAGCTCAGGTGCATCCGGCATTGTAGTAATGCCAAGCTCGTGCACCGTCCAACAAACTTCCAGTATACCCCAGGTTAATACTGGGGTTCTCCAACATCAACTGATCATAGCCGAATTATCGTGCAAAATGGCTTGGCAAATATGGTTTCAAGTAACACTGGTTTCTATTCCGATACACCAGATGGGACGGCCGGATGCTTTGCAACCAGTGGAATCCCTATGGAGGCAGAGTTGTGGCATCTTTACTCGAATCTGTTAAGTCTTCATTGGCCTCAAAACCCAAAAAGACGGAGCCAACTTTGATGATCTTCCACCCCCTGAAAGTGGGATAAATCTTTCTTGCAAACAGGAACACCAGTATACAACCAGCTCCTCTGGTGGAAACGGCAGAGGAATGTGTCTCCGGCCCTGTGGTCTTCTTCCGGGCCCGGGCTCATCACGTTGGGATGGTACAAAATTAACCACCCCATCAAATAATGAAACGACAGTTCGGCACGGAGAAAGTTATCATTCCTACCTCGTTCATGAACGACATTTCCCGTAAATTCTTGTAAACCTCGCAGCAGGTTACACACCATTGCGGAGAGTAGGGCCAGGCGACAGCCAAAGACCAACTTCACAGCTGGCAGGATTAGGTTCCGGGTCACCCTCTCCACAGAGCCTGACCCGCCAGAAAAGACATAATTTCGGAGCCAAATCATCAGATAAGCAGCCAACACTGCTGTAGACGACATCCGATGAGTAAGATGCCAGAAACAACTATAGGAGCGTTCGTCCGACTGCCGGTCCTTATTTTCCCGGGGACTCTTCTCACTTAGCCTGCTCATTTCAGAGAGTACCGCGGTACTGGAAAGTGCTGGCGGAGTTGTAAACTGAGATGGATTCTCCTTGTCTTGCTTAAAGATATTGTCTCTTCAAGCAGTCACATGAGGCTGTATCCTGCCCTTATCCCTCTTCTGCATATAATAATGATGACTCGCCACTTCAATGAAGACGGCCATCATCTTCTCTGCTTTGTCCCCCAGGACTTGGAATTCCTCGTTGGTCGAAAAATATTCCTCATAAGGTTCTGATCCCCAAGGGAGCCTTGACACCTCGTACATTTCATGAAGTACGAATCCCAGCTCCCCCACCAGAATGAAAAAAGTATCGGTCTGAGTGTTAAACATCTCCAGAAGCGCGAGGAACATATGCCTGTTGATGTCAACGCCTGCCTGGGTAGCCTGGATCGCGGCAGTCAGCCCAATCTCTCGGAGTTCGGTTCAAAACTGTGTCAGAACCCAGAGTGTCAGCTTGTCCCACTTGGAAACATAGTAACACCAATCCTCTACCCGAAATTCACCTTTCGCGTACGACCGCTTCAATGACAGCATACGATTTACAAAAGTCGAAGGGCCAAAAGCAAATGTGTTGGTAGGGACGTCACTGTAAATGCTCCCTGGACCAGAGTCTGCCAGGTGAAAGAAGGCCCAGCCCGTACGGCGGCCAAAGTATCCCTCTGATTAGAGGTAGCGTCGATCTTGATGGTGCCTGCCACCGCTCCCCCTTGAGACGGGGTTAGCTCCCAAGACATCCTCCTCTTGGAAGCAAGACGATAGAAAGCCGTCAAAGGCCATTGACGCTCAAGTTGCTTAACAGTCATATGCACCCCTCTGACTGTAAAGAACCAATCTTCCTTGATCTTTAACACCTTTACTTCAGTAGAAGTAAGGCGGTCCCCAAATAGGAACTCAGGCTTCAAGAAAGTCACATTATCAGAAATGGCAGATTTTAAAATACCACGCTCCATCATCCGTTAGAGGAACCAATGCTGTTGTTCCCGGATTTGGGTCATTCTTTCGGGAGGCTGATCCAGCATAATGGTAGTTTTGGCAGGATTTATCACCTCCTCGTTATAATCTACTCCCATCTGATAGAGAGCAGCATCTAGAAGCACTTCGTTCAAGAGCGGGACGGTCATCAACACTGGCGGTCAGCAAAAGAAGTGTTAGAACAGCAATAATTCTGAGTTACCTCTCATCAGAAGTGCATACACTGAACCAAGGCTCAGACGCATCTGAAAAGAAGCTTCGGCGCATCATCAGGGTCCAAACCCATACGCCTCAGCAGGGAAGCTTCGACGCATCATCAGGATCTAAACCCATGCGCGTCAGCAGTGAAGCTTCGATGCATCATCAGGGTCCAAACCCATGCGCCTCAGCAGGGAAGCTTTGGTGCATCATCAGGGTCTAAACCCATGCGCATCAGCAGCAAAGCTTCGGTGCATCATCATGGTCTAAACCCATGTACGTCAGCAGGAAAGCTTCGGTGCATCATCAGGGTCTAAACCCATGTGCATCAGCAGGAAAGCTTTGGCGCATTATCAGGGTTTAAACCCATGCGTGTCAGCAGTGAAGCTTCAGCATATCATCAGGACTCAAAGTCCATGTGCGTCAGCGTATGTGAGTTCTAAAAACGACCTACTCGAGTACAGAAAGGTACGGTAAAGAGCGACGAAACCCACCAATCACCGCCGGTCGAACGTCGACGGGCGTCCTGGGGACATCATCCACAGCAGCCTCCACAGGCTCTTTTCCTTTGCCTCGTCCCCTGCCAGCACCACCGCGAGGAGTTTTGGGGGCCATCTCTTGAAGGAAGAAGTTAGGGTTTTTTGAAAGAAGAACTCTAGAGAATAAGAAAGCAAAGTGGAGAGGAACCCTCTCTCTCCATCAGACGCCTATTTATAGGCTTGGGCATACGCGAAAACCGATGAGGAGTGACATCAGCCGTCGTTTTGGGTTCTGTGAAATGATAACTGCAAATAATCTAAAAAGATCATCATTAATCTTTTATTGATTACTTCGAAGCGTTATCATTTAACTGAGAGGAGCATGCGCCCCATTACTGATGTGCAGAATAATCATACGCCCGAATAGTCATGCGCCTCGTTGATGACACCACCATGCTTCTGATTCAAAGTATTCCAAAACTTGATAAAAAGTTTTAAAAACTTTGAAGGGGGTCTTGTAGAAGCATGGAATTTCAGGACCGGAAATCCTATACTGTAACACCCAATTTTCCAGATGAGGGTAATTTTGAAATTTTGTAATTATAATTATTATTTATTGATATTTATTTTATATTATGATTTTTGGTAATTTTTATCATTTTTAAACTATTTAAAATCATGACTTGTGATTTGGTGTCTTGCTAGTGTAACCCTAGAGACAGCTTGACCTAGAGCCTAGCCATGTGATTAGGGTGTTTCATTTATCACTTTTAGCCTAGGAGTATTTTGGTCAATGTGAATATATTTGAATTTAATAGAATTTATTAGAATTTATTGGGATGCATGTGAATTTATTATTAATTAAATATTGCTATGTGTTATGTTAGTCCTTAACCTAGAAGCTTAGCCCTAACCCAGATTAGATATGGCCTAGACTAGGGTTAGTTAGCTTGGATTAGTCATGACTAGTCATTGGTTAGAATGATCAAGTTAGACTAGCTAGCTAGTTATAGTTAGTTGAGACTAGCATTGAAACCTAGGTTCCATCCTAGCCAACGATTTGACATGATGTGAGGGTGACCATTGGATGGGATCCCAAAACCTTAGAAGTGGCCATCCCAAAACCCTAGGTGAGCCTATTTAATCCCTCCCAAATCATTGCCTCTTGTTCATTCTTTTTTTTCAAGAACAAGGTGAGCTCAACTTCATTTCTCAAGAACTTCTCCATTCCTCATCCTTTTTCAACCAAACTTCTTGTATTGTGACCTAACCATCACCTTCTTGCTGTCCATGAAGGTAGAATACTGATTTGGGGAATCCACAGTGCTCGGGCTACAGTAAAAGGGACTGCACTTTGACAGTTTTTGAGCTCGAGACACCCATTGGTAAATCCCTCATACTCCATTTAAACTATTGGTTTATCATCATGGATGCATAGCCCTAGGTCCCCTCTAGCTTCGGGTAGGATTTGAATCCAACCTGTGTCGGATACGTGTCCGTATCGGACACGTATCAGTAGGCTATTTAGGTGTTCGACTTAATGTCTCAATGGATTGATTTTTGCTGTTTTCAAAATATTTTTGAATAGAAAATTTGTTCTCCATGTTGCTTGTGTGATTTTACACGAATGAGGTGACTGCGAGCTATGTCCGAGTCGCACTGGACTAGTGGACACAGCCCCACGCACGGCCAGGGTTTTCTCTGTTACTCGGGGCCTCGTGCTCAGTGCAAAAGCCACATGGTGGGTCGTGCTTGGACTGAAAGGAGGGGGCTGTGTCTGCGAACCTGTCCCCCAAGCCTCGTGTCCAACGGGGTCATGTCGGACATGCGAAGTCACGCGCGCGCACGTTCAGTCTGAATCGCGTACTTATACGCAAGTCGTGTCCACTTTGGATACGACATGGTCGTGTCGTGTTGAGTCCTATGTGTAGCCTGACACGTGGGCTACACGTGGGCATGACCACGAGACCCCACATGTCCTGTGTCATGTTCTAAAGACACGTGCACGTGTGCACGACACTGTGCAACACTGGGTGCACCCCATGTGTTTGTATCGTGTTAGACACGCCTGTGTCATGTTTCCTGGGCACGTGAGGACACACAAGATACGTGTACACATGCTTTGTTAATTACCCACTCTTGGTTTAGCATGTTAATGTGTTTTAATGTTCGAATTTGATGATTCCCATGAGGGACTGATATGCAGTGTTCAGTCCTGTTAATTCTAGAGTTCATTCCAATTTTAACTGTTAAAATGATATTTTAAATTGATATGTTTGATCCTACATATGTGTTGATACCTGTTAGTTAGGTTTTACACATTAAATAGGATTTGTATTAAAAAAAGGGATTTCGAACATTGAAATGGGACTGTTATGTATTTTTCTGATTTTTCCTATTGAACTGTCAATTTGTATATTAGGATATGAGTTTTGATCTTCATTTCCTTCCTTAAACTAAATTTTCAACGTTAGTTAACTGTCTTTTAATTCAAATTTAACTGTCAGGAATCCTAAGCTGAGATTTGATTCCCCTTTCTCAATACCTAAGTTGAATTCCTTTCCTTAATCAAATTGAAATGTCAAATTGATTTCATTCTTTACTGTCAACTAATTTTCATACTTAAATTCCATGTTAGGCTCATTCACATTGTGTTAATTCTTGTCGGCCGTTTCATGGATGTTATGGGATTTCGATATTGATTAGGGCTATGCAATGTGTTGACTGAATACTCATCCATGTTCTTTAATCCTGAACCTTTCATTCCAGTTTTAAAACTGAAACTGTCATATGTCAACTAAAACCTAATTATGAATACACTGAATTTTTCCTGAGAACAGTTTGCACTGTTAGCCTACCCACACACACATGTAACTAATATCCTACATTGCACTGTTCTAACTGAGAATATATACACCCACACACACTTTTCTCTACCCAAAAAACTGGATACACACACTTTACTATTATCATATTCACATACACACATATTTGTCTACACACACAAGCATGACACACATTCATTCACTAAAATCCTGAAACTGTCATTCACCCTGTTTTCTCACATCACATATACACACATACTATCGCTACATGTACATATACACATACAGGTACAGTCCTACACACACACTCTATACTAATGTCCTGTCACACACATGACACTATACACAACCCTTTTGACATGCACACACCCATGCCTAAACACTAAACACACACATTATGGTAATTCCTGTCACACTCCACTTCACATATGAGACACACACACACACACATTGCCTTGAAATTAATATTTCCCTCTATGTGTATGTATGTATATATATGTATATATATATATATATATATATATATATATATATATATATATATATATATATATATATATATATATACGCCGCCGGCATCATGTTCCTCCGCCCATCGTTCCTGGCCTGGGTAGACGGTGTTTGGCGCCCTCCTCGCCGGCCAGGTGGTGGTCCCCTCCCCCCTCCCCTCCCTCTCTCTCTTCCCCCCCGTTGTCGGGCCTGCCCTCCGCCCACCGCAGGGGCCTCCCCAGCCCGCTCGCTCGCTCGCCCGTCGTCGGGCCTGGCATCCCGTCCTCCTCCGTTCGCGCCGTCCTGGACCGGCCTCCCCCGCCGGAGCCCCCCAGCTCCGGGCGGCGCACAGGGAGGGGGCTCCAGGCTTCTTCGTTCAGTGTGCCCCGTCCTCGGGCTACGCTCCATCGGCCAGCGTGCCTCGGGCTGCGTTCTTTTCCCCTCGGGCAGCATGCCCGCTCCACTTGCCCCATTGGGCGACGGGCTCCCTTTTCCCCCACTTTGTCTCGGAAAGAAAACCCCTCCGAATTTCAAATTTTGATTCAACTTTCAAAATTTGAAATCCGAAAAAAAAACAACTAGCAGTTAGCCCACACGCCCCCTAGGGCCGAGCTCCCACACCCACCCACCTATCGCTGCCATTTTTGGATTCCTAAGAATTTTTGAATTCCCATTATTTCAAAATATTTTCTAGACCATCTCAGATTTTAAATTTTGAAATTTCTCGAAATTTCAAATTTATCTTTATGTATTTTCTGTTTTGTCTTCCACGGTCTTTTTGTGTGCTTTGGTCCCTGGCACCTGTACCGCTCGTTTAGAGACACTTTTATTATTCAATAAATTGCTGTTATATATATATATATATATATATATATATATATATATATATATATATATATACAATATCTAACCTAGTGAATATATAAATGTGAAATGTATAGTGTGATAGTGTAATGTGAAGTGGATAATACAATTGCCTCTATAAATGTGAATATATAAGTGAGTGTAATATATATATAGCCTAATGTGATATGTGCAATGTGATTAGGTAATGTGAAATAGATATGGCTTACCTATATAGATATGTATATAGCCTAATATGATATATGGGTGTATTGGTCTGTATGTGTTTTGGCCCATGGCCAAGGTAGAATACCTATGGCATGTGGTGTGGTACACTTGTGTATCACTAGGCTAGTGTGACTTGTATGGTATTTGGTTAGTTGACCTAGATTGACTTGTTAAGCCTAGGTTTGATCAACCTAGACTAATTTGACCTAATTTAACCCTGTTTGACCTTGTTGACCTAGTTTGACTGTTAGGGTTGACTAGAGTTGACCAAAGGTTGACTTTAGCCCAGATTGACCCCAAACATCATGTAGATGCATTGTAGCAGTCTATTTCATTATTTTAGACATATAGTGACTTGTATTGTTCTATATGAGGTAGACACCACTCCTCGGACAGTATATTCTCTTCAGATATTCAGGATACCAGGCGAGTACATTCTCTGATCATTTCATATCCTGTTTAGAATTATTTTTCTTCTTTAAATTACTTTACTTGATACTGTCACGTTGGTCACACGGATTAGTACTATATGGATCCCTTCTTGAAATGTTATCCTTCAGGAGCATCGGATACTACATGTTCGATGCATTTTACTTACATTGTGTATTACTATGCTTCATGGTTCATTAATCACTTGTGATATGTACTCTTATGATCACAGAGACTCCTTGAATCTCCCTTTTATAGGCATTCCTAGAATCACCCATTTATGGGCCTACCATGTATCACCCCTTGTGGGCCATTGCATAGAATCATAACATAACCTGGCTGGATCCTTGTGTATTGATTGGGGGTACGGGGGAGTAGAAGTAGACATGTGAATAATATCCAAGTAGTGTAGCATCATAACCTTTCCGTAGTGTAACATCAGAATCTCCTATGCCATTCACATGTTTATATTGTACTCTGACTCACTAGCCACTGTTAGTTCTCTATTTATAGTAGATATTTCTATTACAGTTCTCTCTCTGTTTATATACTATATTTTTTTCAGTTCATGTATCTTACTTTACTACATGATTATATTTTCTAACCTGCTATGATCTGTTGAGATGTATTGTGCTCGCTCCTGTCCTGACTGGATCTGTTGAAAATATTACAGAGGACGAGGAGGAGGCCTGTGTGGATACCTTCTATGGAACAGCCCTAGACGACACTTGTGAGCTGGACTCTCAGGAGGACCCAGCTCTAGCTGATGACTTTACCCCTACTGCCTAGACTAGTTTAGTTAGGCTTTATCTTACTTATGTTGTCTTGAGACTAGTTTAGTTAGGCTTTATCTTACTTATGTTGTCTTGAGACTAGTTTAGTTGGACTTTATTTTTGTCTTGAGATCTGGGTTGTATATATTCTTTCATATTCAGTAGTTGAGACTTGTATTTCTGGATATTTGCTGAGATGTTATCTTAGACTCTTCTGATCATCTGTATTTCCTTGAGTTCTATATCATATCGTGCTTCTTCTTCCTTAGTTGTGATTGAGTTTACTTTCTGCTATGTCACCCCCATTCGGGGAGTATAAACTGCTTAGAATTATATTGTTAGATGTTGTTACCTAGGACAACATTCTACCGTCGACACTGCGGCATAGGCTGGACGTACCCACTTCTCGTGCCCTTACTCTAGGGTACGGGTCATGACACATTTTTAGTGTTGGCCCATGCAGGTCGAGTTTATGTAGTGGTATTCGAACTAGAGTATCACTACAGCCTGCAGTAGGATTAGGATATTTTTGAAGGTACTCAATCACATTAGGAAAAACTTTTAATCAGATTCCTTTTATCTAAAATTGTTGCTTATTGACTTCCCTTGAATATAAACTATCCTCCTTTGAATTTTTGCTTCATTCTCAGAAATTACTTCTTGTTTTGATCTGTCTTCATGATGGTTATGGAGACACGATCTCATCACTCCGGTTCGGAGAATACTATCGAGAGGCTGGCCACCTCTCGTCCTGTTCATCAGGGCCTCGAGACCGCAGCTCCTGTTGTGCCGACTCAGGTTGGCATTTCTGCTACATTGGAGGTGCATCTCTGTCTGTACAGAGACTTTCTCCCGTCATTCCTGATTTCTCTCAGCAACAGCGGTTCATGCAGCATCAGCAGCAGACCAGGGGAAACCAACAGGGGCGAGCTATCGCCAGGACAGTCGATGATGCACAGACCATTAGAGATTTTGCTGCAAGTTCCGTTCTTCTCGATTTCATTCCCTTTATAACTACCTTAAAATCCGATTCCATCTGTTCCTTGTTGATTGATTAATTTTGTCATGTTGCTCTTTAGTTATGTTGTTTTTCTTCTGAGAAAATCATATGGGCTAGGTCACCTCAGTTATAGTATCTAGAATCTTCGATAGTCGTGTTAGTTGGCATAGTGAGGATATGTAGTCAGATTTTAGATGTATTTCTCGGGCATGGGAATTTAAGGTTTTCACCGTCGCATGCGGTAATACGAAAATTTTAAATACCATGAACCTAGAGGTACGTACTTTAGTCAAGGACTCTGTGATTATCGTAGCCTTGCTCACTAGCATGATGAAGACTCTGGACAACATGATTGTGGATAGACGCATATGATTAACAGATTGTATCTTGAGAAGATTTTTGTCACGACTCGCACCCGTTTTTCGGACGCGAAAGCGTGTCCAAGCCTAGCTACGTATCGAACGGACTCCAGCCCGGCTCAAATACGTATAAGCTATCATGATCATGGTATCATATCTAGTCTAAACTATATCTCAATCCACATGAGTCATATAAACAAGAATGAACAAGTATGTGTCGTGGTCTGCAGCCCACTAGCATGCATGTCCGATAAGACTCTAAAGAAAAATAACAAGAGTCTAAACTGAATCAAGAAACAGGATATTGTAGTAACCCTAGGGGGGTGAATAGGGTCAAGCTAACTAATCAAGCACTTAGCACAAGCTAATTGGCAATTTAAAAATATAAGTGCAATAGAAGAAGCAAACACAATACCGACACCCGATGTATCCTGGTATCCTCCTAAGAGGCAGTCCAGTCCCGGAACTCTCTCCGGCTTTAATCCACTATTTGAGCAAATAGTTACACACGAGTTTGGATCCGAAGAACTCGCCAACTTCTTACACAAGAGCTTTAATCCGAAGGGCTCTCCGACTTCAACCGAGAGTTTGGATACGAAGACTCCCCAACTTCAACCGAGAGTTTGGATACGAAGACTCTCCAACTTCAACCGAGAGTTTGGATACGAAGACTCTCCAACTTCAACCGAGAGTTTGGATACGAAGACTCTCCAACTTCAACCTTTCACAATAGGTTTTGATCTCCTTATACAATAGGATGAAGATCTCACTTTTCAACTCAATAACTCTAACACAATTTGTGGATGGCAAATGAAAGCTTTGTAGAGTTGTATGTGGATAAGCTTTGGTGGTTTAGGAAATTTTAGGCTCAAAGCATCAACCTTGAATGAAGGGGTTCAAGGCTATTTATAACCAAAGCATTGAAAAGAGCTCAAGGCAACTTTTCAGTCCACGGACCGGCATACCGCCGGTATGATCCGGCATACCGGCGGTATACCGGTCTGGGATTGCAACGGCTAGAAATATAGCCGTTGGGATCATTTATTGCTCAGAATTCGACCGTTGGAATTTGAACATTACTGAATCGGCATACCGTCGGTATGGGCCGGTATGCCGTCGGTATGCCGGTTTTGTAGACAGAAACTTTCTGTGAACAAAAACTGGTATACTGTCGGTATACACCGGTATACCGTCGGTATGCCGTTTTTCAGCAGAAAACGATCCTAGGCTTATTTCTACCCTAGCTTTCGATTTTGCCATCCATTTCTTGTGTTTACAATTATTCTAAGACTCATTACAGACTCCAGATATACTTAGGCAGGTGCAGGCTTCTTCAGAGTCTTGAAGTGATGATGGCACGGCTTGGCTTCTTCTTTTGATAGGTGCTGGCTTTTTTCCTTGGCGGCAGCTGTCCAAAGATATCCAGTTTGTGAAAACTGAACGGAACCCCCGGTACGTGGCTCCAGAGATGTCGTCGGGTGGTTCAGAGAAATCTTGTGGGATCCGTCGTCTTTAGCCCACCATGATTTCTTCATTGCATATGTCCACATTGATCTTGTTTATTGCTTTTCTGCATGTACATGTTAGACGAACAAAGCAATATACATAGTAGCAAGTATGATAAGTTAAAGCACATTAGGACTATGCAAAGTTTAAGTACAAGTACTAAGGTGATGGCATAAATGTTAGTGATATCATAATGATTAAACTTAATTGAATGACCACAATCAAAAACATAGTTTTGATTTTGGCAACCCAATTAAATTTAAGATAGATAAGCTCATATCACTAAGATGTAAACCAATGGGCACATATCACCAAAGATATAAGTATAAGTAGAAATGCTATAGTAATAGTATGAAGATTAGTGATAATGAAATGCTAAACTTAACAGATTAGCCATATTCAAAAATATGATACAATCATTGGGCCAACAGATATCTCATGATAATGAAGAAAAGCACGAGCGGATAGTAAACACAATAACGATACCTGAATCCCGCAAGCGTATCATCACGTCTGCCATCCAGAGCTGCTAACTAACTCCACGTAATAACTAACCTGAAGAGATCATCAGGCTCTCAGGGGACATAGCAAGATACATAAAAACATGCCTATCTAGCAGTTTATCATGCAATAAAGAAAATACAGAAAATAATAGAAAAAGACCAATCAACACAAAAATACGACTATACGCGACTGGAAGAACCACTACGCCTAAACGAACTGCTGGAGAAGAACAAGAGAACACGATATCACGATGTCAATGGGTAACCCATCGAATACTCAAATCCTCGTCCCTAGTGTGGACTCGCAGGTTTGAACAACTACTAGCCCTCGCCCCTAGTGTGGACTCGTAGGCTAACATCACCCTCGTCCCTAGTGTGGACTCGCATGTGTGAACCATATACTACTAACCCTCGTCCCTGGTGTGGACTCGCAGGCTATCATCACCCTCGTCCCTAGTGTGGACTCGTAGGTGTGGATCGATAACTACTAACCCTCGCCCCTAATATGGACACGCAGATTAGCTTACTAACTCTCGCCCCTGTACTAACCCTCGCCCCTAATGTGGACTCGCAGATTAGCTTACTAACTCTCGCCCCTGGTGTGGGCTCGCAAGTTAGCTTAACTACTAACCCTCGTCCCTAATATGGATTCGCAGGGTAGCTTCAAGAATTTCAAGGTATAGAAGTTCCGATATGACTTATTCATCCTATGACACGATGCGACTCAGTCCAACTACAAAAGATGACACGACACGACCTAATCACGATACACGAGAAAACCAATCCAATATGAACTATAAAGCTAATTATAAACAAGGCTATACATAAACTAGAAGGCATGATATACAAATCACATATAAATAATCAACTAATAAAACTGTATAATAATATAAATATGCATGTAAATAAACTGTAGAGGAAGGCAAGGTATCTTGGCTGGAAGTTGCACGCAAATCCCACAAATCTAGTCGACTGGTGAGCCATAAAGTCCAAGTCAACACAACTATCTCCGAAAGCTGAAACAAACATTTCCAACATTCTCAGAATATTCAAATTATCTAGGATTGCCTGTCCTTAAGTTCAATTCTGGACACAGGGGAAAAATGGTAATTTTGGGCAAAAACGGTGTCCGCCGTTGGACCAACTTTGCACCGAAAAGCATGCCAGAGTCAATAGTCTCTAAAGTCGTCAAACTACATTTCTACGGATCTGGTTTTCTGATACGAACCCAACCGTATGTCCAAAGTTGGATTTCGGCGGGCCGTGCACAAAATCACCCGTTGAGTCGGACCGTGGGGCCCGCAAAACGGCAATTTTATCAACAGTCTCAGAATCGGACCAAACTTGGCATACAGGACCAGAAAAATAATACAGTCCTGTTGGCATAAGTTTCGTCTCGATCTGACGAGCTTGCACAAAGTAATTGAGAAATTTACAAAGTGCACGATATGGTGAATTTCGACGGATACGCATCAAATTCGTCGCGCACGCGCGACCAATTTGAATTCCGTCAAAGCCCACACGACCACGAAGCCGTTACGCAGCATTCGATGCTTTCGGTTCATGACCACGTCACCCGGTTTGGCGGGACGCACATCGTGTGGATGAATTTTCTAGTTTTTCGAAAACAGAAATTCATATTTTTCCTCATTTTCAAATCAGTTTAACTGAATGTATATTAGATGGATTCCAAATCTAAAAGTAGCATTTAGAAACCGTATAGGTTGTCATTAAACCCCTTCAAGTAGTTTTTCTAAACTGTCGAGGAATCGACATATATTTGCCTTCCAAATTCGATGTTGGGACTGGGCTTTACTCTGCCTACAAGCATATTTTTCGTGATTTTTGACTTGATTTCCTGGACTAGCTAATTCAATTTGTTTAAAACTAATTGAAGGGACTAAGAGTTGGATAGGTTGTCAACGTACCCGAAGTGACCGATCGAGCAATGATCGGCCGTGTGCTGAGAAAACGGGTTATGAAGTCGCTCCACTAGCCCACGGTGCTGTCGTCACTCGGTTGCTATGCACTGCCCCTTTCGCGCGGTACTGGCCGACTTGGCCGCGCGCGACGGTGGCCAATGCAGGCGCGTACGCGCGCGTGGGGAGGAAGTCGCCTGGGGTCGGCGCTGCATGTGTAGAGCTAGGGTTTCTCCCTCCCTCTTTCGCGTTCTATATACCTATATGTATATGTTAGGGTCGGGCATTGGAAGTTTGGCCTGGGGTGAACTTAATACTGCTGCTGCTCGCTTGGGGGTTTTACTACTTATGTGGGCCTTGGGTGCAGTTGCTTTACTTTGGGCTAAAAATATATTAGTGTATGTATATACACACACACACAAAAATGGTAATTTCCTATATATTTATATATATATATATATATATATATATATATATATATATATATATATATATATATATATTATATATATATTATATATATATATTTTATATATATATATTTATATATATATATATATATTTATATATATATATATATATATATATATATATATATATATATATATATATATATATATATTTATATATATATATTTATATATATATTTATATATATATTTATATATATATATATATATATATATATATATATATATAAAATATATATATATATATATATATATATATATATTATATATATATATATATATAAAATATATATAAATATATATATATATATATATATATATATATATATATATATATATATATATATATATATATATATATATATATATATATATATATATATATATATATATAATATCATATATTTATGTATATGTGAGTATATATATATATATATATATATATATATATATATATATATATATATATATATATATATACATAAATATACATAAATACTTTTGTACTTATATATACATATATATATACCCACATATACATATGTATAATATATTTTATATATAAATACACATACACACATATATTATATATATATTTATATATACATATATGTACACACAAATGTCGTTTATACATATATATACGTACACATATATAATATATTTATATATACATACAAATACACATAGTTATATAAAAAAATATATACATACAATTACACACATATAATATATATTTATTTTTACACACATCTATTTATATATATACCTCATATATTTATATATATATATATATATATATATATATATATATATATATATATATATATATATATATATATATATATATATATATATATATATACATATATATATTCATATCAAAATACTCAATTAACCAATAATAATATCTAATAGTAGTAAACATATTTATTTAATCACCACAAATTAAATAAATAATAATTAATAATTAAATGGTTTTTGGTGAATTCATACTATTCACCTTTATCCAGGTCCAAAAAATTGTACAAATATTATAAAACAATATTTAATATTAAAAATACTAAATTTTGTACAAATATTCAATTAGTTAAAAATGCACATCAATACCTAAAATAATTTAGAAAATTTTGTACACACATAAAATATGCCTATATGGTCGTTCTTGGTCTCACTACATACCTACAAAGGCTTGGATTCGGTTCGGGCCCAGTTCAGGCTAAGTTGGTACAATCGGGTCATCTAAAATCAATATATTTAATTAATAAATAAATAGTTCATCGGTGGGGGTTAAGTCACAACTTAATCTGGTTTTCCTAGTTAGGACACTCATATGGCTTTGCATTCCCATACCATGGCTAAACACTAGTCAAAGCACGCTACTGCACTATCCGTGCCATGATTCCTAGCCGTCTTGTACTTCAAAACTCAACCATGATTAAAATCATCTACCGTAATAATTAACTAAATAATTATTTATATAAAAATTTCTAAAATCACTATTTAAATCAATAAAAATAAAAAAATAAATCAAAAATTTCGGAAAGGGAGGCTACAAATCTACCCACCTTAAAAATAATTTCGTCCTCGAAAGTCTAGTTCATAACTATACCTTATAATTCGAAATCCTTAATCTCCTCAAATTTAATTCCTCAAAAATATTTTATAACCTTCTCTAGTCATCCCGTAACTACGAAACTTCGAGGACTTCTACCCACCTTTGGTCATACTACTCCTCAAAATACGGTCACCATTATAATATTCTAACTAGTTGCTATCAATCCTTCCAACAGTATCTAGGGAATATGGCATCTATAATCCCTTATATCTATCAAACAACCAAATATTCAATAGTCAAGCAATATTATATTATAATTTAAGAATTTCTAATGATTTATAGGAGTACGATCGTTCGTCACCTCGAAATAAAAGGGACGAGAATCAATGGTACGGAAAGCAAGGAAGTATAATCGAGAACAATTATGGAGTTTTCAAGGACGTAGCGAATTTCTAAGAGAATTTTCAAGGCAGAGTGGATTTAGATTTCTAAGGTTTAGTCATGGTCGCAGGCTCGTATCAGTACAGTTACGTAACCGATACCATATGCTCTGACCTGCATGGGCCACCAAAAAAACTTGTCACGACCCGCACCCGCTTTTCGGACGCGAGAGCGTGTCCAAGCCCAGCTACGTATCGAACGGACTCCAACCCGACTCGAATACGTATAAGCTGTCATGATCATGGTATCATATCTAGTCTAAACTATATCTCAATCCACATGAGTCATATAAACAAGAATGAACAAGTATGTGTCGTGGTCTGCAACCCACTAGCATGCATGTCCGATAAGACTCTAAAGAAAAATAACAAGAGTCTAAACTGAATCAAGAAACAGGATATCTCATGATAATGAAGAAAAGCACGAGCGGATAGTAAACACAATAACGATACCTGAATCCCGTAAGCGTATCATCACGTATGCCATCCAGAGCTGCTAACTAACTCTACGCAATAACTAACCTGAAGAGATCATCACGTCCTCAGGGGACATAGCAAGATACATAAAAACATGCCTATCTAGCAGTTTATCATACAATAAAGAAAATACAAAAAATAATAGGAAAAGACCAATCAACACGAAAATACGACTATATGCGACTGGAAGAACCACTACGCCTAAATGAACTGCTGGAGAAGAACAAGAGAACACAATATCACGATGTCAATGGGTAACCAATTGAATACTCAAACCCTCATCCCTAGTGTGGACTCGCAGGTTTGAACAACTACTAGCCCTCGCCCTAGTGTGGACTCGCAGGCTAGCATCACCCTCATCCCTAGTGTGGACTTGCAGGTGTGAACCATATACTACTAACCCTCGTCCCTGGTGTGGACTCGCAGGCTAGCATCACCCTCGTCCCTAGTGTGGACTCGCAGGTGTGGACCGATAAATACATACCCTCGCCCCTAATGTGGACTCACAGATTAGCTTACTAACTCTCGCCCCTGGTATGGGCTCGCAAGTTAGCTTAACTACTAACCCTCGCCCCTAATGTGGACTCGCAGATTAGCTTACTAACTCTCGCCCCTGGTGTGGGCTCGCAAGTTAGCTTAACTACTAACCCTCGTCCCTAATGTCACTACCATATTTCTAGTTTGAGGGTATTTTTGACATTTTTGGGGTAATTTAAATTTATTAGAATTTATTTGAATTTATGGGAATTTTTAGAAATTATTTTGGAATTGTTTAGACTAGGTTGACTTTGACGAGTTTGACCCTTGTAGACCAACCTAGGAGCTAACCCTAGTTAGTATGAACTTGGTTAGGTTATATGACTCTAGTCTAGCCTAAGCTAATCCTTGGTTTGGTCATAGACTCTAGTTAGCATTAGGAATTAGAAAGTCATAAGTCATGACTTATGATTTAGAGCCTTTGATAAATCATTTTAACTCAAAGCGTTGTAGTTTGGCCCAAAGCCCAAAATAGCAAAACCCTAATCCCTAGACCCACTTGGCCAGCCACCCCTATCATTATTGGGATTCCTCCACTATACAATCTCTCCTAAAATCTAGGGCTAGCCTCTTCTTTAGGAATTTATTTCAAGAGAAGAAAGAGGTGAGTCTCCATGTTCAAAAAACCATAGAAAATCCTTTTTAGATCCTTTTTCCCCCAAACAAGTTGCATTGGATCCTAATATTACAGTTCTTGCTGTTATTGGAGTTTTATTTCAGTTTGAGGATGATTTGATTGGATTGGGATATCAAGAGAGGAGCTCAACAAGGGGTTTTTTTTGAAAGTTCAACAATAGGTAACTACTCTATTCTCTATGAAATTTTGATTTTTTTTCATATTCAGGAAGCCCTAGGAGTCCCCTAAGTGTTTGTAATAGTTTTATGTCGGGTTTCACAAGTTTCGTGTCCGTTTGGATACGTATCAGACCCGTCCCCAAACTGTTTGTCGAAATGCTACAGTGGACTTTTTGACCTAATTATTTCTAGGAAGTTTTTCAATAGGAAGTTTGTTTGTGATGTTGCTTAGGCATTTATGTTCCCCTGGGGTGTTATTTGTGTTAGGCTGTGTCGGTGTCGATGCATGGACACGCGTGGACACGCGTGCCCGCGCTCGGGATTGGATCCCCTGCTGTTCGGGGGCTCTGGAGGTCACGACACACATTATTATGACACGAGACTCGACACACGCCATGAGGCTATGACTGAAATGCCACGTGTCAAGTCTCACGTATCCATGTGGCGTGTCGAGAGTGATATCAGTGTCGCACTGAATTCACACTATGCAATGCACACGTGAAATAGTGCACTGAAACGGCTCTGTATCGCAGGACACGACACTCTAGGACTCAGTGCAAGTGCTTGGATACTTAGCTGGACACTAGGTGAACCTACTAACACGTGCACGAGACACGAAGTGTCCTATGTCGTGTGCACGACACGAGTGCACGTGTACGAGACAGTGCACTGGACAGTGCACTGTTGTGTCTGTTTTTGAGTTTTCTTTGTATTGGACACATCGTGTCTACTTGGGTGGACACCATTATGTTGTATGACACATACAATATATATTTTAGTTACCAACTTATTATTGTGTATTTTAATGATTTTTCATCGAGTAATTATCAATTTACCAATTCTGAAACTGTGTATTAATTCCTGATTTTTCCAGGTTTTTGACAGTAAACTTGAACATCAATTTAGCCTAGTTCTACACTGTTAAATGCATGTTTTAAAACTCTAATATGTTCTCCTATATGTAATCTAGTTATATGTCAACTTTTGTTTTATTTAGGCCTGTTTTGAGTTCAGAAACTGGGCTTGATGGTAGGACATTTACTGGGTATTCAGTTTTCCCATTCCCAGTTATTTCCAGATTTCAAATGTTGAACTTGGCCATCAATTTAGACCCATTAGTATTGTTAACATGTAGGTTTAAGTCCCTAAATCTTTTCTCGTATATGTTAACTACCTATATGTCGAATTTGGTATTGATTGGTGGGTTATTGCCTTGGAAAAATGGGTGTTTTGCTATAGGTCTGAAAGCTGAAACCATAACTATGGAAAACTGATATGGTATTTTCCCATTGACTTAAACTCTAAGTTTCTGCACTACATGACTGCTGTCACTGCCTTCCAGGCTTCACACACACCCACAGCCCCCCTCATATATGGTTCACTCACCCTCACCTAGACACATTGTCTCCCACATCACTCTCTTGACACTATTACTCTTTGGTACACTGTTTTCCCTCATCCCTCACCCTTTAGCACACACACACAAAGCCACACATAGCTGCATATTGTCTCTCACACACACTTGTCTCTCTATACACACACACACAAACATTATACACATACATACTATCACACACACATGAGCCCTATATGCATATATGTTGAGCCTATATCTATATGAATATATATATGCTAGTTCCTAATGTATATTTATTATAACCTAAGTGTAGTATATGATATTCATATATCTATGAAGTGTGGTTGTGCCTATACCTAGGTATAGGTATATGGGTACCTAGCTAGTGTATTAATATGTGGTGTTAGATAACATATAACTTGTAGTTGGTCTAGATAGCCTAGTAGTGTGTGTACTAGCTAGTGTAGGTTGAATGACCTAGTATTAGGCTAATGTAGTCTAGTGTAGACTAGTTTGACCTAATTTAGACTTGGTTGACCTAGTTTGACTTCTAGGGTTGACCAGAGTTGACCAAGAGTTGAGTTTGGCCTAGATTGACCTAAAATCATGTAGAATGCATAGTTGGACTTCGTTTTAGCATTTTGGACTTGTTGTGACTTGTGCTGTTCTGATTAGGAGCCAGATACCACTCCTCGGACAGTACTTTCATATTGGACACTCAGATACCAGGCGAGTACATTCTCTGATCATTTCATATCCTGTTTAGAATTATATTCCTACTTTAGATTACCTTACTTGATGCTGTCACGACATTATCACGGATTAGTACTATATGGATCTCTTCATGCGATGTTATCCCCCTCGGGAGCATCGGGTACATTGTGTCATGTACGTTTCACTTTCATCATGTACTCCTGTGCTTTGATTATACATGTACACTCCAGTGAATCTTGTACTCTCATGTTCATGGAGCCCTCATGTATACTATCATGTGCACCCTTTCATGGCCCCCCATGTGATATCATGTACAATAACATAACCTACTTAGATCTTTGTGTATTGATTGGGGAAGATGGGGGAGTGCTAGTAGTCATGTAAACAATTCTATAGTAGTGTAGATCATGTACAACTCTTTAGTGTAGATCATGTACAAATCTATCATGTTCATATGTGCTATCCTGTACTCTGCATCACTAGCCACTATTAGTTCTCTATATACAGTAGCTATTTACTTACAATTCTCTTTTTCATCATGTACTTCCTTTCAATTTCCTGTATCTTACTCTACTGCATGTTTATATTTTCTAACCTGCTATGAACTGTTGAGATGTACTATGCTCGCTCCTGTCCTGACTGGACCTGTTGAAATATTACAGAGGACGAGGAGGAGGCCTACCTAGATACCTTCTACAGGGCAGCCTTAGATGACACTTGCGAGCCGGACCCTCAGGAGGACCCAGCTCTAGCTGAGGATATCACACCGATTGCCTAGACTAGATTAGTTAGGCTTATCTTCTTTTATGTAGTCTTGAGACATATTTTAGCTAGACTTTATTCTGAGTTCTGAGTTGTATATATTCTTTCATTCTGTATCTGAGACCATATACTTCTGGATATTTGCTGGATTATCTTAGACTACTTTATCATCTATTTGTTTCCTTGAGTTCTATTTCATATCGTGCTATCTCTCCCTTAGTTGTGATTGAGTTTATTACTGCTATGTCACCCCCATTCGGGGAGTATAAACTATTTAGATATAAATATTGTTAGATGTATGTTGACCTAGGACAGCGTTCTACCGTTGACAGTGCGGCGTAGGCTGGACGTATCCACGTCTCGTGCCCTTACTCTAGGGTGCGGGTCGTGACACGTTTTTAGTGGTGGCCCATGCAGGTCAAGACTAGAAGTGTAGTGGTATTCGAATTAGAGTATCATTACAGCCTGTAGTAAGGTATAGAACATTAATTTTAAGGTACTCAATCACTTTAGGAAAAATTCTTTTATTGCCATCTAAATCTATATTGCCAGCTGATCCTTTAAATTTTAACTGTCTGCCTTTGTTATTTCGCTTCTTTCTCAGAAATTGATACTCTTGTTTGTCTATCTTCAGGATGGTAGAGACTCGATCGCAGCGTGCCATTCATGAGGATGCTATAGAGGGGACTGCTACCTCTCAGCCAGTACAACGAGGCCAGGGGACTGTAGCTCCTGCAACCTCTGCTCGTATTGAGACCTCGGCAGTAGCAGAAGGGGGTATGCTTCCACCGCCTCGGAGGCAGGACCCGGTCATTCCAGAAGATCCTTTTCAGCAGCTGCCGCCTACAGAACACGTGGATGCAGCATAGATGTTTACGTACTTCCAGCAGTTCATGGACCGGCAGCAGGCTCGACAGGACAGGGGCATGGAGCTGGCCCTTACGACGGTTGTAGCTCGACCAGTGGTCCATCAGCCGAGGATACCGGGGATCGAGCAGTTTCAGAAGATGAGCCCTAGAGACTTTCTGGGGACAGAGGGGATCCTATATGCCGATGAGTGGATCGAGCATATAGAGAAGATCTTCCGCTTGGCCAGGATACCAGCAGATCTTCAGATCGAGGCCGCAGCTAGCCGGATGCGAGATCTTGCTCGCACCTGGTATCAGTCAGACCCCAGGGTGGGGGTACCTGGGCAGACTTTGGAGCAGTTCAAGGGCTTCTTCAAGAAGAAGTTCTTTCCTGATTCCGCACTCAGAGCCTTGGAGTCGCAGTTCGAGAGCCTAGTCCAGGGGAGCCTTTCAGTGGAGGAGTACGTCGAGGAGTTTGGCCGCCTCGACAGGTTTGTAGAGGGCTTGAGCGAGACGGTGAAGGCCCAGAGGTTCCGGAAGGGTCTAGTCAAGGAGGTCAAGTCCTTGACCAAGGCCAACCGGGATGCCATATTCGAGAAGATCTTGACGGGAGCCTTGCTAGCAGAGGATGATCTTGAGCTTAGGCTCAAGAGGGGACGAGACCCAGTTGGAGGCAGCAGCAGCAGCGGGGGCCAGGCCAAGAGGCCCCACTTTCAGCATCAGCAGCAGAGGCAGTTCCAGCCACAGCCGATCCAGCAGAGGCCAGTTCACCAGCAGCAGTTTCAGCATCAGGCACCCAGGCAGCAGACAGTTAGTTGTACCTTCTGCAAGAAGCCTGGGTATATCTTCAACGAGTACAGAAAGAGGCTCGGGAGGTACCTTCTTTGCGGAGCGGCAGATCACCAGCTGAGGGATTGTGTTAGTTCTGGGGGACGAGCAACCCAGGGAGGAGGAGCCAGGGCTCCAGCAGGCCAGCAGAGGGGACCAGCCTTGCAGACGCAGTAGCAGAGGTTCGTCCTGCACCAGTAACAGGCCAGAGGAGGCCAGCAGGGGCGAGGGTTCGCCATGGCAGCAGAGGATGCAGAGGCGATAGAAGAGCTGATTACAGGTTCAATCCTTCTCGACGCCAGTCCAGCTTTTGCATTATTCGATTCCGTGCTTCGCATAGCTTCATATCAATATCTTTTACGATTAGACACGGTATCATAGCTGAATCGTTGCCTAGGACTTACAAGATCACGACCGGGGTGGTATTATTCTCGTGAGTGATGTTTGTAAGGGTCGGAGAGTAGTTTTGGGAGGCTGTGAGTTGGAGGTGTGCCTGCTCGTAATGCCATTGCCGAACTACGATATAGTACTAGGCATGGATTGGTTGAGCAGGCACCATGCCAGTATTGATTGCAGAGGGGGTAGAGTTCTCTTCAGAGTGCCGGGGGAGCCAGAGTTCGAGTACTCCAGACGTCAGGCAGAGCAGAGCAGCGGAGTCTTCTATGGAGTCTCGGTCAAGGAGCAGGCGATTCCATACCCCTTGATAGCAGAGTATATGGATGTTTTCCCAGAGGAGTTGCCGGGATTGCCACCAGACAAAGACATAGAGTTCTCGATAGACTTGGTTCCAGGAGCGGAACCCATCTCTCAGCATGTCTATCGGGTGAACAACAGCGAGCTGGTGGAGCTGAAGAAGCAGGTGGATGAGCTACAGGACAAGGACTTCATCCGCTCGAGTTCGTTGCCATGGGGTGCACCAGTGTTATTCGTGCCGAAGAAGGATGGGTCAGTACGCATGTGTATTGACTATAGGGAACTCAACAACCTCACGATCAAGAACAAATATCCACTGCCGCGGATCGACGATCTATTTGACCAGTTGAACGGAGCTCGGGTATTTTCTAAGATTGATCTGAGGTTGGTATATCACCAGGTGAAGGTGAAGAGGGAGGATATTCCCAAGCCCGCTTTCAGGATGTGGTACGGGCAGTTTGAGTTTTTGGTTATGCCGTTTGGGCTAACCAATGCACCAGCAGTGTTTATGAACCTTATGAACAATGTGTTCCATCAGTATCTGGATCAGTTTGTGGTGGTGTTCATTGACGATATCTTGATATATTCCAAGACTGAGGAGGCGCACGAGGAGCATTTGAGGATAGTACTGGAGATTCTCAGGAAGGAGCAGCTTTACGGGAAGCTCTCCAAGTGTGAGTTCTTCTTAGACCGGGTGGACTTCTTAGGGCATGTGGTAACTGGAGATGGTATCTCAGTTGACCCCAAGAAGATTATAGCAGTTGAGGCATGGGCAGCACCGACTTCAGTTGCAGAGATCAGGAGTTTCCTGGGGCTGGCAGGATATTATCAAAGATTTGTGCAGGATTTCTCCCGGGTTGCAGAGCCGTTGACTCGGTTGACCCGGAAGGATATTGAGTTCGTTTGGTCAGAGGAGTGTCAGGAAGCTTTTGATGAGTTGAAAAAGCGGCTTACGACAGCTCCGATTCTGACATTGCCTTCAGGATCAGGTGGTTTCACTATTTATAATGATGCTTTAGGGAAGGGGCTGGGTTGCGTCTTACAGCAGTATGGGAAGGTGATTGCCTATGCTTCCAGACAATTGCATCCCCATGAGAAGAACTACCCTACCCACGACCTGGAGCTAGCAGCAGTGATATTTGCTCTGAAGCTGTAGAAGCATTATCTGTATGGTGAGATGGAGATCTTCACAGATCATAAGAGCTTAAAGTACGTGTTCACTCAGAAGGAGTTGAACATGAGATAGCGCAGATGGCTAGAGTTGATGAAGGATTTTCACATCCTACTTCAGTATCACCCGGAGAAGGCCAACGTGGTTGCCGATGCCTTGAGTAGGTATCCGACAGCCATGTGTTTGACCATGGATCGGCATTTGCTTGCCGACTTGGAGAGCCTTGGGATTGAGGTGATCGTGTCCGGAGTGCAGATGCAGTTATGGGGGTTGCAGATTCAGTCAGACTTGGTGGAGAGGATCAAGTCGGCACAGTTTGAGGACGTTGCTCTGCGGTGTCTCCGAGAGCAGGTTCGAGCAGGATTGCTGGAGGACGAGTTTTCTCTTACAGAGGATGGTGCCTTGAGGCAGGTTCCAGATTATGTGGGCCCAGCGGAGAGCTCAGGAAGCAGGTTATGCAGGAGGCCCACAGATCTCAGTACTCTATACACCCGGGTGCCAACAAGATGTACCGAGATCCGCGGGAGCATGTTTGGTGGTCAGGGATAAAGCGGGAGGTGGCTCGCTTCGTGGCTAGGTGCTTGGTCTGTCAGCAGGTCAAGGCAGAGAGGCAGAGGCCCGTTGGATTATTGTAGCCGCTGCCCATTCCCGAATAGAAATGGGAGCATATCACTATGGACGTCGTTTCAGGCTTGTCGCGTACTCCAGGAGGGAAATACGCGATTTGGGTCATCGTTGACAGGTTGACCAAATCGGCCCACTTCTTGCCATTCAAGGTGGGTACGTCTACAGAGAGGCTGGCAGAGATATATATGCGACAGATAGTCAGGATTCACGGGGTTCCAGTCAGCATCGTCTTAGATCGGGATAGTCGTTTTACTTTCCATTTTTGGAGGAGTCTGCAGACCAGCTTGGGCACTCAGCTCAAGTTTAGTACTGCATACCACCCCCAGACGGACGGACAGTCAGAGCGGACTATTCAGACACTTGAGAATATGCTACGGACGTACGTCCTGGACTTTGGAGGTTCCTGGGAGGATCATCTTCATTTGGTGGAGTTTGCTTACAATAATAGTTTCCAGGCCAGCATTGAGATGTCACCTTTTGAGGCTCTGTACGGACGTAGGTGTCGTACACCCTTATCTTGGGATGATGTTGGTGAGCGAGCTTTACTGGGGCCAGAGATGGTTGTTGATGCAGCAAAAAAGGTGAAGCTCATCAGGGACAGACTTCGCGTGGCACATGACAGACATCAACACTGGGCCGATAGCCACCGGAGGCCGTTAGAGTTTGAGGTACAGATTAGAGTAGGATTAGATTTAGGTTTGTTTGTTTATGATTTTTGATCATATTTGTTTATTATATTAATTGAGACCTTACTTGTGATTAGGTCGGAGACCAGGTTTTCTTGAGGATATCTCCGACTCGTGGTATGATACATTTTGGTGGAGGCGGGAAGCTTAGCCCGCGCTTCATCAGCCCTTTCGTTATTAGCGGGAGAGTCGGTGACGTTGCATACAGGCTAGACTTGCCGCTTGTGCTAGTGGAGGTCCACAACGTATTTCATGTATCACAGTTGAGACGGTACGTGGCGGATCCTAACCATGTGCTCGATCATTCAGAGATAGAGGTTGGGCCTTCTCTCAGCTATCCAGAGCAGCCAGTGGAGATTCTGGATCGACGGAAGAAGGTTCTGAGGAACCAGGTGATACCTTTGGTACGCGTCGCATGGAGGCATCATTCTCCAGGAGAGTCTACCTGGGAGCGGGAGGATGAGATGCGCGAGCGCTACCCTTATCTTTTTGGACCGTGAGGTATACTTTCTATCCTTCTCATCAGTTGTATTTCGCCTTTCAATTTCGAGGACAAAATTCTTTTAAGGAGGGTAGATTTGTCACTACCACATTTCTAGTTTGAGGGTATTTTTGACATTTTTGGGGTAATTTAAATTTATTAAAATTTATTTGAATTTATGGGAATTTTTAGAAATTATTTTGGAATTGTTTAGACTATGTTGACTTTGACTAGTTTGACCCTTGTAGACCAACCTAGGAGCTAACCCTAGTTAGTATGGACTTGGTTAGGTTATATGACTCTAGTCTAGCCTAAGCTAATCCTTGGTTTGGTCATTAGACTCTAGTTAGCATTAGGAATTAGAAAGTCATAAGTCATGACTTATGATTTAGAGCCTTTGATAAATCATTTTAACTCAAAGCCTTGTAGTTTGGCCCAAAGCCCAAAATAGCAAAACCCTAATCCCTAGACCCATTGGCCGGCCACCCCTATCATCATTGGGATTCCCCCACTATGTAATCTCTCCTAAAATCTAGGGGTAGCCTCTTCTTTAGGAATTTATTTCAAGAGAAGAAAGAGGTGAGTCTCCACGTTCAAAAAACCATAGAAAATCCTTTTTAGATCCTTTTTCCTCCAAACAAGTTGCATTGGATCCTAATATTACTATTCTTGCTGTTATTGGAGTTTTATTTCAGTTTGAGGTTGATTTGATTGGATTGGGATATCAAGAGAGGAGCTCAAAAAAGGGGTTTTTCTTGAAAGTTCAACAATAGGTAACTCCTCCATTTCTCCATAAAATTTTGATTTATTTTCATATTCAGGAAGCCCTAGGAGTCCCCTAAGTGTTTGCAATAGTTTTGTGTCGGGTTTCACAAGTTTCATGTCCGTTTGGACACGTATCAGACCCGTCCCCAAACTGTTTGTCGAAATGCCACAGTAGACTTTTTAACCTAATTTCTAGGAAGTTTTTGAATAGGAAGTTTGTTTGTGATGTTGCTTAGGCATTTATGTTCCTCTGTGGTGTTGTTTGTGTCGGGCTGTGTCGGTTTCGATGCATGGACACGCTTGGACACGCGCGCGCGCGCTCGGGATTGGATCCTCTGCTGTTCGGGGGCTCTGGAGGACACGACACACATTATTATGACACAAGACTCGACACACGCCATGAGGCTATGACTGACACGCTACGTGTCAAGTCTCACGTGTCCATGTGGCATGTCGAGAGTGATATCAGTGTCGTACTGAATTCACACTGTGCAGTGCACACGTAAAATAGTGCACTGATACGGCTCTGTATCGCAGGACACGACACTCTAGGACTCAGTGCAGGTGCTTGGACACTTAACTGGACACTAGGTGAACCTACTGACACGTGCACGAGATACGAAGTGTCCTGTGTCGTGTGCACGACACGAGTGCACGTTTGTACGAGACAGTGCACTATTGTGTCTATTTTTGAGTTTTCTTTGTGTTGGACACATCGTGTCCACTTGGGTGGACACCATTAAGTTGTATGACACATATACAATATACATTTTAGTTACCAACTCATTATTGTGTATTTTAATGATTTTTCATTGAGTAATTATCAATTTACCAATTCTGAAACTGTGTATTAATTCATGATTTTTCCAGGTTTTTGACAGTGAACTTGAACATCAATTTAGCCTAGTTCTACACTGTTAAATGCATGTTTTAAAACTCTAATATGTTCTCCTATATGTAATCTAGTTATATGTCAACTTTTGTTTTATTTAGGCCTGTTTTGAGTTCAGAAACTGGGCTTGATGGTAGGACATTTACTGGGTATTCAGTTTTCCCATTCCCAGTTATTTCCAGATTTCAAATGTTGAACTTGGCCATCAATTTAGACCCATTAGTATTGTTAACATGTAGGTTTAAGTCCCTAAATCTTTTCTCGTATATGTTAACTACCTATATGTCGAATTTGGTATTGATTGGATGGTTATTGCCTTAGAAAAATGGGTGTTTTGCTATAGGTCTGAAAACTGAAACCATGACTATGGAAAACTGATATGGTATTTTCCTATTGACTTGAACTCTAAGTTTCTTCACTACATGACTGCTGTCACTTCCTTCGAGGCTTCACACACACCCACAGCCCCCCTCATGAATGGTTCACTCACCCTCACCTAGACACATTGTCTCCCACATCACTCTCTTGACACTATTACTCTTTGGTACACTGTTTTCCCTCATCCCTCACCCTTTAGCACACACACACAAAGCCACACACAGCTACACATTGTCTCACACACACACTTGCCTCTCTATACACATACACACAAACATTACACACATACACACTATCACACATACATGAGCCCTATATGCATATATGTTGAGCCTATATCTATATGTATATATATGCTAGTTCCTAATGTATATTTATTATAACCTTAGTGTAGTATATGATATTCATATATCTATGAAGTGTGGTTGTGCCTATACCTAGGTATAGGTATATGGGTACCTAGCTAGTGTATTAATATGTGGTGTTAGATAACATATAACTTGTAGTTGGTCTAGATAGCCTAATAGTGTGTGTACTAGCTAGTGTAGGTTGAGTGACCTAGTATTAGGCTAATGTAGTCTAGTGTAGACTAGTTTGACCAAATTTAGACTTGGTTGACTTAGTTTGACTTCTAGGGTTTACCAGAGTTGACCAAGAGTTGACTTTGGCCTAGATTGACCTAGAATCATGTAGAATGCATAGTAGGACTTCATTTTACCATTTTGGACTTGTTGTGACTTGTGCTGTTCTGATTAGGAGCCAGACACCACTCCTCGGAAAGTACTTTCATATTGGACACTTAGATACCAGGCGAGTACATTCTCTGATCATTTCATATCCTGTTTAGAATTATATTCCTACTTTAGATTACCTTACTTGATGCTGTCACGACATTATCACAGATTAGTACTATATGGATCTCTTCATGCGATGTTATCCCCCTCGGGAGCATTGGGTACATTATGTCATGTGCGTTTCACTTTCATCATGTACTTTTGTGCTTTTATTATACATGTACACTCCAGTGAATCTTATACTCTCATGTTCATGGAGCCCTTATGTATACTATCATGTGCACCCTTTCATGGGCCCCCATGTGATATCATGTACAATAACATAACCTGCTTAGATCCTTGTGTATTGATTGGGGAAAACGAGGGAGTGCTAGTAGTCATGTGAACAATTCTATAGTAGGGTAGATCATGTACAACTCTTTAGTGTAGATCATGTATAAATCTGTCCTGTTCACATGTGCTATCCTGTACTCTGCATCTCTAGCCACTATTAGTTCTCTATATACAGTAGCTATTAATTTACTTACAGTTCTCTTTTTCTTCATGTACTTCCTTTCAGTTTCCTGTATCTTACTCTACTGCATGTTTATATTTTCTAACCTGCTATGAACTGTTGAGATGTACTGTGCTCGGTCCTGTTCTGATTGGACCTGTTGAAATATTACAGAGGACGAGGAGGAGGCCTACCTGGACACCTTCTACGAGGCAGCCTTAGATGACACTTGCGAGCTGGACCCTCAGGAGGACCCAGCTCTAGCTGAGGATATCACTCCGATGGCCTAGACTAGATTAGTTAGGCTTATCTTCTTTTATGTAGTCTTGAGACATGTTTTAGCTAGACTTTATTCTGAGTTGTATATATTCTTTCATTCTGTATCTGAGACCATGTACTTCTGGATATTTGCTGGGATTATCTTAGACTACTTTATTATTTATTTGTTTCCTTGAGTTCTATTTTATATCGTGCTATCTCTCCCTTAGTTGTGATTGAGTTTATTACTGCTATGTCACCCCCATTCGGGAAGTATAAACTGTTTAGATATAAATATTGTTAGATGTATGTTGAACTAGGATAGCGTTCTACTGCCGACGCTGCGACGTAGGCTGGACGTATCCACGTCTCGTGCCCTTACTCTAGGGTGCGGGTCGTGACACCTAATGTGGACTCGCAGGGTAGCTTCAAGAATTTCAAGGTATATCAGTTCCGATATGACTTATTCATCCTATGACATGATGCGACTCAGTCCAACTACAAAAGATGACACGACACGACCCAATCACGATACACGAGAAAACCAATCCAATATGAATTATAAAGCTAATTATAAACAAGGCTATATATAAATTAGCAGGCATGATATACAAATCACATATAGATAATCAACTAATAAAACTGTATAATAATATAAATATGCATATAAATAAACTGTAGAGGAAGGCAAGGTATCTTGCCTGGAAGTTGCACACAAATCCCATAAATCTATTCGACTAGTGAGCCATAAAGTCCAAGTCAACACAACTGTCTCCGAAAGCTGAAACAAACATTGCCAACATTCTCAGAATAGTCAAATTAGCTAGGATTGCCTGTCCTTATGTAACGCCCCAGTCCCAAAATACGTAGGACCGAGTACATGAACATGCCAGTTGCACATATACGATGAATACTCCAATATATGGAATCCGCATATATGCACATAAGCTGTAAATAAATAATCACAGGCCAGAATAACATATCTAATCTCATCACAGCTCAACACAGAAGATAATAAAGTCCAAATGAATAAAGCAGAGTATCAAAAGATAGTCGGGTGTACATACTCACTCCAAATAGCTATGAAAAATAGTCTCACAAGATCGGAGTCCGACCTCCGCAAAATAGAAAGAAAAGAGATGTAGAAAAAAATGTCTACAACTGTCTCAAATATAGAATAAACTAGAAATCAGTAGTGACTGCCTCGTCATCAATGTAAGATAGCTCCAATGCCGCTCCGTACTCTTGTGGAAAATCGTCTAAACCTGGAGAGATAACCAGATCCTCAGGGGACATAGCAAGATACAAAAAAACACCATGCCATATAAACTGTGATAATATAATAAGAGAAAAGGTATGCATGCAATCGGGTTCCTAACCATTCTACTGTGAATATGCAGTTGAGATACAATCCTTCGACGCATGAGCCCTGGCTGAAAATGGGATCGGCATAGTTCCCATAAAGGGTAGCAGGGGCCTACGTCCATAACGCTCGGGAAGCGTCAGAGGGCACCATGTGCAAGGGGCTACGTCCATAACGCTCTAGGAAACGTCAGAGGGCGCCTGGAGCCTGCGTCTCCGGAGGAGCGCACAGGTAATCATGGAAGTATAAAGAAGCCCATACGTCAGGTATTGTTCTCCACACCCAATGCCTAGTATCATCATCTCCATGACTGATATGAACCTCTAGTAACCACCAAGTCTTCTAACATGCAATACTATTGGCAGTTACTCCTATCCGTCGCACGCTCCAGACGTATCGATGGCCAGCCAACTACGCGAAAACATGTCCTACGTGTGACTCACATCACGTGATACAACAAGTGTCAAGGCCATATGAGATATACCAATACCTCAACATCAATGGGTGGTCAATAAGCTAAGTCAATGCAAGAGAATAAATGACAAGAAAACGACCGATAGAGTCGCTTGCACCCAAGTATGACTTGGACGCACAGTTTAAATATCATGAAACAAAATGATGAAAATAACAAATAAAAATAAGAATATAATAATCACAGAGTAAGGTGGCAAGGTATCTTGCCAGCAGTGCGAGAAGGACAAATCCAAGAGTAGCAAGTGTCAGCACCAAAACTCACAAGTAACAAATGACTCAAAATGCTGAAACAAACATCAAAAATGTTCTCGGTTAAGAAGATATACCTAGGAAATGCCTGTCCAAAAGTCAAATTCTGGAACAGGGGCAAAACCGTAATTTCGGGTCAAAACGATATCCGTCATTGGACCCGCTTTGCACCGAAACACATGCCAAAGTCTATGGTCTCTAAAGTCGTCAAACTACATGTCCATGGTTTCAGTTGAAGGAAAGGAACTCAACGGTATGTCCAGTTTTGGATTCTGAGGAGCCGTGTACAAAATCGCCCGTTTGAGTAGGTCGCGGGCCCGCCAAAATTGGGTTCCAATTCGAACCAAACTTGGCATGCAGGACCAGAATTTTGTTCCGGACCTGTTGGGGCAAGTTTCGTCTCGATCCGACGACTGTATACGAAGTTATGGGCAAGTTTGTAAAACGTCGATACGGTGGTATCTCGACGGATACACGTTGATTTCGTCGCGCACACGCAACGAAAATGAATTTTGTCAGTTTCCACACGTCCGCAACGTCCATACACGCCTTTCGATGTGTATAGCGTGCGACCACGTCGCCCGGTTTGTCGGGGCGTACGTCGTATCGGGCAAAATTCCAAAAATTAATATAATTAAAAACATGTTTTTCCTCAACTTCTACATCCATCTACTTTTTACACGCTAATCGAAACGATATTCCAAAAAATGCGTTGCGATCTCGGTTATATTGTCTTTTACTGTTTTGGATTAGTTCCTATAGTACTTTACTGGACAGCAAGTAAATTGGCCGACAAGTTGTCATTTTAAAACAGTTTTTAGTATTACAGAAAACAGATTTTTGTTCAACTTCGTCTCAATTTTTCGAGCAAGTCGATGGGTTGTTTCGAAATTCATCTAAAGGATACTGAAGAGGGTCAAGTCTACTTTCCAGAAAATCTTACGGATCAAAAATCGGTGCTACGAGTAAAAAGTTACATCGTAGAGAAGTGGGGTACCTTGAGTGGGAAAACTGCTCCGTGGGTGACGCGCGGCTGACTTCTGATGCTCCGTTCGTCGCGCACAAAGCTCCGTTGCTGGTGAAACGAAGTCGTGGACAAAGAGGGTGTAATCAGCCTCAACTTTCGTTTTGGAAGATTAGGGTTTTGAGGCTTGTGGAAAAAGTTACATATATACTAAGTTCGGGTAAAACCTAGTACTACTAGGATTATCATTCAAAGCCCACTACTTCCTTCCCTCGGGTTGGTGTGGTTTAGTTGCTGCGTACAGCAACAGCTTGCATGGGGGTGGGGCCCGCCCACTAAAGTAGGTGGGTTAATACTTTTTTTTCCTTTTTTTTCCTTTTACTCTTCTTTTCCTTCACTAGCTGCTGTTGTGGTCGGTCCCTTTGGGCCGACCACCTGTGACAATTTTTTTTTTATAAACTAATAAACTATTATATATGTCCTATATATATATATATGTATATATATATATATATTTATATATATATATATATATAAATTATATATATATATATATATATATATATATATATATATATATATATATATATATATATATAAAATATATATATATATATGAATAAAATTATTAAAAAGAATCCTATAAATTTATAATATGTATCAAAATATTTTTAATAATTTAAGGCTCTATTTATTAACAATAAAAACATATCAAGCACAATTATACCTATAATATATATCTATAATCACGAATATACTAATTACCACATTAATTCCGAATAATATCAAAAAATTTATTTTTAAAACACTAAAATATTTAGAAAATATTGGGGGTTTACATCATACCCAACTTAAAGAAAATTTCGACCTCGAAATTAAACTTAGGTCGGGGGATCAAATGCAATGCATGAAAATATAAATGCAAGACATACCTTCGCCTTCGAACAACTGCGGGTAGCGATTTCGGATGTCGTCCTCGCGCTCCCAAGTAGACTCCCCTGGCGAGTGATGCTTCCATGCCACGCGAACCAATGGAATAGATTGGTTCCGCAACACCTTCACTCGGCGATCGAGGATACCTACTGGTTGCTCTTCGTAGACAAGCTCGGTCCAACTGTAATCTTGGAATGATCAAGCACATGATTGCTGTCCGCCACGTACCTCCTCAGCTGAGATACATAGAATACGTCATGCACTCCCTCCAACGACGGTGGCAAGGCCAATCTATAAGCAACCTCTCCAACACGTTCCAAGACATCGAAAGGTCCGATGTACCAAGGACTCAACTTGCCACGTCCTCCGAATCGAATCGTGCCTCTAGTGGGGGATATCTTCAAGAACACATGGTCGCCTTCTTCGAACTCCAAAGGTCGACGATGATTATCTGCCCACTACTTCTGACGATCCTGTGCTGCTCGCAGGTGGTCCTGAATCTTCTTCACTGTCTCCACTGTGCTCAAGACCAATTCGGGACCCAATAGCTATCGCTCTCCTATGTCGCTCCAACAAACAGGAGACCGACACTTCCTACCATACAATGCTTCAAACGGAGCCATTTGAATGCTCGCTTGATAGCTATTATTGTAGAAAAACTCAACAAGATGAAGATGGTCCTCCCACGAACTACCAAAATCAAGCATACACGCTCTCAATATATCCTCTAGCGTCTGAATGGTACGCTCCGACTGACCGTCTGTCTGCGGATGATACGATGCGCTAAACTTCAATCGAGTGCCCAAACTCTTTTGCATGCTCCTCCAAAAATGTGAAGTAAATCTCGAGTCACGGTCCGACACAATACTAACAGACACACCATACAATCTCACAATCTGCTCCATATACATCTCTGCCAATACCTCTGTCGACTGGCCCACTCTAAAAGGTAAGAAATGGGCCGACTTCGTAAGTCTATCAACAATCACCCACACTGCGTCACGTCCTCTAGGACTCCGAGGAAAACCCGTAACGAAATCCATAGTAATGTGCTCCCACTTCCACTCGGGAATGGGTAGCGGCTATAATAATTCGGCCGTCCTCTGGTGCTCCGCCTTAACTTATTGACATACTAAGCACTTGGCAACAAAACGAGCTATCCCTCGCTTCATTCCGTGCCACCAATAATACTGTCGTAAGTCACGATACATCTTGGTCCCTCCGGGATGAATGGAGTATACCGAACAGTGAGCCTCGACCATCAGCTCCTGCCGTAGATCTCCATTGGGAAAATAAATACGATCACCACATCGTAATGTCCCATCGGTGTGGATCCTCAAACCTGTCTGCTCTCCTGCTTTAGTCCTCTCTTTCAGCCGTCGAAATCTAGCATCATTAGGTAATGCTGCCTTGATGTGCTCTACCAATGATGATTGTACTTGAAGGTTGGCTAATACGCCATCTGCTCCCGGTAATACTACCTCAATACCAAGCTGCTCTAAGTCTCTAATCAATTCCTTCTGTGTATTCAAAAAGTGTGCCATGGGCTTACGGCTTAATGCGTCTGCCACGACATTAGCCTTGCCCGGATGATAATGTAGCTCGATCTCATAATCCTTCATCAACTCCAACCAACGTCATTGTCGCATATTCAACTCTTTCTATGTGAACACGTACTTGAGGCTCTTATGATTAGTGTAGATATCAACCTTCTCGCCGTACAAGTAGTGTCTCCATAGCTTCAAAGCAAAGATAACCGCTGCGAGCTCTAGATCGTGGGTCGGATAATTCTTCTCGTACACTCTCAACTATCGCGATGTATAAGCTACTACACGACCGTGCTGCATTAATACACATCCTAATCCCTTCCCGGATGCATCGCTGTAGATCATAAATCCTCCTGGGCCCGATGGTAGTGTCAAGATCGGTGCTGTGGTCAATCGCTTCTTCAACTCGTCAAAAGCGGCTTGACACTCGTCTGTCCATACAAACTCCTGATCCTTGTAAGTCAATCGAGTCATGGGCCCCGCTATTCGAGAGAAATCTTCTACGAACCGTCGGTAGTAACCCGCAAGTCTGAGGAAATTTCTCACTTCAGAAGCTGATGTAGGAGCGGGCCATGATTTGACTGCTGTGACCTTCTCTGGGTCTACCGATATACCATCACCCGTAACAATATGACCAATGAATGATACCTCCTTGAGAAAAAAATCACACTTGCTAAGCTTCACAAAGAGTCTCTCGTTCCTTAATGTTTCCAAAACTATCCGTAGATGCTGCTCATGCTCCTCTTGACTCTTGGAGTAAATCAAGATATCGTCTATAAAGACTACTACAAATTTGTTCAATTATTGGTGAAAGATCTTGTTCATCAAATTCATGAAAACTGCGGGACCGTTGGTCAAAGCGAAAGGCATGACCAAGAACTCGTAGTATCCATACCTCGATCGAAAAGCCGTCTTGGCAATATCTTCCTTCCGAACCTTCAATTGGTGATAGCCCGATCGTAAGTCAATCTTGGAGAATACTTTTGCTCCACTCAGTTGATCGAATAAATCGTCTATACGCGGCAAGGGATACTTGTTCTTCACCGTCACCGTATTTAATGCTCTGTAGTCAATGCATATGCGCACTATCCCGTCTTTCTTAGGCACAAAAAGAACGGGTGCTCCCCATGGTGACGCACTGGCACGAATAAGTCCATTCTCTAATAAGTCATCAATCTGCGTCTTTATCTCTACCAACTCCTTGGGTGCCAGACGATATACTCGGGATGAAATAGACTCGGCTCCGGGAATAAGCTCAATAGAACACTCGACATCTCGGTCAGGTGGTAGTCCTGGCAATTCCTCGGGGAATACATCCTCGAACTCGGTGATAATAGGGTGTTGGAGGGTGTCATGCATCGTCATATGAGTTCCCGATGTGGGTGCATCACAACTATCTCCGTCTTCTTTGGTGAACTCAAACTCTGCCGCATTCGGTGGTCTAAAGATAATACTGCTCCTATGGCAGTCGATGAGAGCGAAATGCTGGCTCAACCAGTCCATTCCAAGAACCACATCAAACGTCGGCATAGGAAAAACAAGAAGTCGTGCCACCATCTTTTTACCATTTATTACTACAGGACAAAGTCTACAAACACCACTAACTGGTACAACTCCTCCTCCAGTGAGGATTTTAACATTCTTAGCTAAGGGTGTGATGGGAATGTTGTGTCTATTGGCAAAACTAGTGGCTATAAATGAATGTGTGGCTCCAGTATCAAATAATATAATAGCAGGAAAAGATGCAACTAGAACCATACCTGCTATAACCTCCGCCTCTGTCTCTATATCCTCAACAGCAAGTGAGAATGCATGTCCATAATTTTGTCCCGGGCCCTGAGCTCTGGCCTTGTTGTGCTGTGTGCCTTGCGGAGGCAATAGTGGACGAGGTGCTCTTGCTATAGACAGAGGTGCTGGAAGAGCTGGGGCTGTGGGTCTCGGGTTCTGCCGAGCTTGTACTATTGTATGTTGCTCCGGACAATCCTTAAGCATGTGCTGATTGGATCCACACCTCAAGCATAATCCAAGGCGAGTCCTGCAGTCGTTCTGGAGATGTCCTTGTTTTCCGTAGTAATGGAAAACGGGCTTCTGATAAGGTGAGGGCCTCTGCTGGAACTGTCATGTGGCCCTTCTAATAGGTCCACTCTGAGTGACTCGGACTGGAGTAACTGCTGGGGTATGGCGTCTCGAGGTCTGTTGCTGTTCCATGCGAAGAATCTCCTGAGCACGAGCTTCTTCCAAGACAGCTGAATGGGAGACTCGAGACTGGGTAGTCGTATAAGACTTGAGCTCTGGTGCAAGCCTCTGGTGAAATCTTCTCGCCTTCTCTAACTCTGTCAGAATTAATCCCGCACCAAATCGACTCAAACGATTGAACTCCGAGTCATACTCATCAACTGTCATATTCCCTTGCTTCAGATGGAGGAACTGGTCATAGAGACCATCTCGAACATGAATAGGGAAGAATCTCTCATAAAATGTATCATAGAACTGCTTCCAGGTGATCCCAGTGCCTAATCGTCTCTCTTACGCCTTCCACCAGTGGTGAGCATTGTCTTCTAATAGTAGGTCTACTGCTGTCATCCAATCTCGAGCTGGTAACTGGGATGCCTTCAGTAGCTTCTCGGTACTAATAAGCCACTGTGACACCTCTAATGGCTTCTCCGTCCCTCTAAAGGCCTTAGGGTTCATATCTGTAAAATTCTTGATAGAGCCTTCATAGGGATGCAGAGTCGGTGCTGGTACTGGTGCTGGAGGGGGTGGTGGGGGTCTTGCCATAGCTGCCATCATCGTCTGTCTCATCAGCTCAATCTGTTGCCACTGAGCCTGCATCATGGTATACATAAACTGAGTTGTAGGGCTTCCATCAGTCGGTGGTGGAGGCATCTGAGGTCCCGACTGCGGGGGAAACTGCTGAGGGAATGGTCGTGGAGGAGGCAGTGGTACATTCCCTCCCGGTGGCATGGTAGTAGTCTGTCCAGCCTGGCTGTCTGGGGGTGCTGCGATATTTGGGTACTCCGTCGTCGGTATCGTAGTAGGCTGCAACAGTTCTGGCTGGTAGGGTGTCGCTGGAGTCATGGGAGGATTCTGTCCCTCCGAAGTAGTCTCCTCGCTAGATGTGAGGGCCAAGGCAGAAGTGCATCCGCTACGTAGATTCATACTGTTGGCACGAGGAAGATAAGTTGATATTAGGAAAGATTAGATATGAAGTAAATCGAATAATCAAGGAAGTTTTGAAAAGATTGGAAGCCAAGGGATAGTAGTAGTTCTGGATGAGATATTCCTATTCCTATATGCAGGCTTGTTGGGCACAGTCATGTAACCCAACAATATTAAATCTGACCTGCATGGGCCACCACAAAAACATATAACGCCCCAGTCCCAAAATACGTAGGACCGAGTACGTGAACATGCCAGCTGCACATATACGATGAATACTCCAATATATGGAATCCTCATATATGCACATAAGCTGTAAATAAATAATCACATGCCAGAATAACATATCTAATCTCATCATAGCTCAACACAGAAGATAATAAAGTCCAAATGAATAAAGCAGAGTATCAAAAGATAGCCGGGTGAACATACTCACTCCAAACAGCTATGAAAAATAGTCTCACAAGATCGGAGTCCGACCTCCGCAAAATAGAAAGAAAAGAGATGTAGAAAAAATGTCTACAACTGTCTCAAATATAGAATAAACTAGAAATCAGTAGTGACTGCCTCATCATCAATATAAGATAGCTCCAATGCCGCTTCGTACTCCTGTAGAAAATCGACTAAACCTGGAGAGATAACCAGGTCCTCAGGGGACATAGCAAGATACAAGAAAACACCATGCCATATAAACTGTGATAATATAATAAGAGAAAATGTATGCATGCAACCGGGTTCCTAACCATTCTACTGTGAATATGCAGTTGAGATACAATCCTTCGACGCATGTGCCCTGGCTGTAAATGGGATCGGCATAGTTCCCATAAAGGGTACCAGGGGCCTACGTCCATAACGCTCGGGAAGCGTCAGAGGACACCATGTGCAAGGGGCTACGTCCATAATGCTCTGGGAAACGTCAGAGGGCGCCTGGAGCCTGCGTCTCCGGAGGAGCGCACAGGTAATCATGGAAGTGTAAAAAAGCCCATACGTCAGGTATTGTTCTCCCCACCCAATGCCTATTATCATCATCTCCATGATTTATATGAACCTCTAGTAACCGCCAAGTCTTCTAACGTGTAATACTATTGGAAGTTACTCCTATCCGTCGCACGGTCCATACGTATCGGTGGCCAGCCAACTACGCAAAAACGTATCCTACATGTGACTCACATCACGTGATACAACAAGTGTCAAGGCCATATGAGATATACCAATACCTCAACATCAATGGGTGGTCAATAAGCTAAGTCAATGCAAGAGAATAAAGGACAAGAAAACGACCGATAGAGTTGCTTGCACCCAAGTGTTTCTTGGACGCACAGTTTAAATATCATAAAACAAAATGATGAAAATAACAACTAAAAATAAGAATATAATAATCACAGAGTAAGGTGGCAAGGTATCTTGCCTGCAGTACGAGAAGGGCAAATCCAAGAGTAGCAAGTGTCAGCACCAAAACTCACAAGTCACAGATGACTCCAAATGCTGAAACAAACATCAAAAATGTTCTCGGTGAATAAGATATACCTAGAAAATGCCTGTCCAAAATTTAAATTCTGGAACAGGGGCAAAACCATAATTTTGGGTCAAAATGATGTCCGTCGTTGGACCCGCTTTGCACCGAAACGTGTGCCAAAGTCTATGGTCTCTAAAGTCATCAAACTACATATCTACAGTTTCAGTTTAAGGAGAGGAACTCAACTGTATGTCCAGTTTTGGATTCTGAGGAGCCGTGTACAAAATCACCCGTTTAAATGGGTCGCGGGCCCGCCAAAATTGGGTTCTGATTCGACCTTCTCAGAATTGAACCAAACTTGGCATACAGGACCAGAATTTCGATCCAGAACTGTTGGCGCAAGTTTCGTTTCGATCCGACGACTGTACACGAAGTTATGGGCAAGTTTGCAAAACATCGATATGGTGGTATCTCGACGGATACACGTTGATTTCGTCGCGCACACGCAACGAAAATGAATTCCGTCAGTTCCCACACGTCCGCAACGTCCATACGCGCCTTTCTATGCGTATAGCGCACGACCACGTCGCCCAGTTTGTTGGGGCATACGTCGTATCGGACAAAATTCTAAAAATTAATATAATTAAAAACAGGTTTTTTCTCAACTTCCACATCCATCTACTTTTTACATGCTAATCGAAACGACGTTCCAAAAGATGTGTTGCGATCTCGGTTATGTTGTCTTTTACTTTTTTAGATTAGTTCCTATAGTACATTACTGCACAGCAAGTAAATTGGCCGACAAGTTGTCGTTTTAAAACTGTTTTTAGTATTACAGAAAATAGATTTGTGTTCAACTTTGTCTCAATTTTTCGAGAACGTCGATGGGTTGTTTCAAAATCCATCTAGAGGATATTGAAGAGGGTCAAGTCTACTTTTCAGAAAATCTTACGGATCGAAAATTGATGCTACGAGTAAAAAGTTACATCGTAGAGAAGTAGGGTACCTTGAGTGGGAAAACTGCTCCGTGGGTGACGCGGGGCTGACTTCTGATGCTCCGTTCGTCGTGCACAAAGCTCCGTTGCTGGTGAAACGAAGTCATGGACGAAGAGGGTATAATCAGCCTCAACTTTCGTTTTGGAAGATTAGGGTTTTGAGGCTTGTGAAAAAAGTTACATATATACTAAGTTCGGGTAAAACCTAGTACTACTAGGATTATCATTTAAAGCCCACTACTTCCTTCCCTCGGGTTGGTGTGGTTTAGTTGCTGCGTACAGCAACAACTTGCATGGGGGTGGGGCCCGCCCACTAAAGTGGGTGGGTTAATACTTTTTTTTCCTTTTTCCTTTTCTTTTCTTTTTTTTCCTTTTACTCTTCTTTTCCTTCACTAGCTGCTGTTGTGGTCGGTCCCAAGGGACCGACCACCTGTGACATTTTTTTTATAAACTAATAAACTATTATATATATATATATATATATATATATATATATATATATATATATATATATATATATATATATTTTTTTTTAATAATTTTATTCATATATATATATATATATATATATATATATATGAATAAAATTATTAAAAAGAATCCTATAAATTTATAATACGTAACAAAATATTTTTAATAATTTAAGGCTATATTTATTAACAATAAAAATATATCAAGCACAATTATACCGATAATATATATCTATAATCACGAATATACCAATTACCACATTAATTCCGAATAATATCGAAAAAATTTATTTTTAAAACACTAAAATATTTAGAAAATATTGGGAGTTTACACCTTAAGTCCATTTCTGGACACAGGGGCAAAACGATAATTTTGGGCAAAAACGGTGTCCGCCGTTGGACCCGCTTTGCACCGAAAAGCGTGCCAGAGTCAATAGTCTCTAAAGTTGTCAAACTACATGTCTACAGATCCGGTTTTCAGATACGAACCCAACCATATGTCCAAAGTTGGATTTTGGCGGGCCGTGCACAAAATCACCCGTTGAGTCGGACCGTGGGGCCCACAAAATGGCAATTTTATCAACTGTCTCAGAATCGGACCAAACTTGGCATACAGGACCAGAAAAACGATACGGTCCTGTTGGCACAAGTTATGTCTCGATCTGACGAACGTGCACAAAGTAATTGAGAAATTTGCAAAGTGCACGATACGGTAAATTTCGACGGATACGTATCAAATTCGTTGCGCACACGCGACCAATTTGAATTCCGTCAAAATCCACACGACCACGAAGCCGTTACGCAGCTTTTGATGCTTTCGGTTCGCGACCACGTCGCCCGGTTTGGCGGGACGCACGTCGTGTGGATGAATTTTCTAGTTTTTCGAAAACAGAAATTCATATTTTTCCTCATTTTCAAATCAGTTTAACTGGATGTATATTAGATGGATTCCAAATCTAAAACAACATTTAGAAACAGTATAGGTTGTCATTAAACCCCTTCAAGTAGTTTTTCTAAACTGTCGAGGAATCGGCATATATTTGCCTCCCAAATTCGATGTTGGGACTGGGCTTTACTCTGCCTACAAGCAGGTTTTTCGTGATTTTTGACTTGATTTCATGGACTAGCTAATTCGATTTGTTTAAAACTAATTGAAGGGACTAAGAGTTGGATAGGTTGTCAACATACCCGAAGTGATCGATTGAGTAATGATCGACCGTGTGCCGAGAAAACGGGTTACGAAGTCGCTCCACTAGCCCACGGCTGCTGTTGTCGTTCGGTTGCTATGCACTGCCCCTTTTGTGCGGTCCTGGCCGACTTGGCTGCGCGCAACGGTGGCCCATGATGGGGCACGCACGCACGTTGGGAGGAAGTCGCCTGGGGTCGACGCTGCGTGTGTAGAGCTAGGGTTTCTCCCTTCCTCTTCCGCGTTCTATATACATATATGTATATGTTAGGGTCGGGCATCGGAAGTTTGGCCTGGGGTGAACTTAATACTGCTGCTGCTCGCTTGGGGGTTTTACTAGTTATGTGGGCCTTGGGTGCAGTTGTTGTACTTTGGGCTGAAAATATATTAGTGTATGTATATACACATACACACAAAAATGGTAATTTCCTATATATATATATATATATATATATATATATATATATATATACTCACATATACATAAATATATGATATATTTTATATATATAAATACATAAATATACATAAATACTTTTGTACTTATATATACATATATATATATACCGATATATACATATGTATAATATATTTTATATATAAATACACATACACACATATATTATATATATATATATATATATATATATATATATATATATATATATATATATATATTTACACATATTATATATATATATTTATATATACATATATGTACACACAAATGTCGTTTATACATATATATATGTACACATATATAATATATTTATATATACATACAAATACACATAGTTATATAAAAAATATATATATACATACAAATACACACATATAATATATATTTAATTTTTACACACATCTATTTATATATATACCTCATATATTTATATATATATACATATATACATTCATATCAAAATACTCAATTAACCAGTAATAATATATAATAGTAGTAAACATATTTATTTAATCACCACAAATTAAATAAATAATAATTAATAATTAAATGGTGTTTGGTGAATTCAAACTATTCACCTTTATCCAGGTCCAAAAAATTGTACAAATATTGTAAAACAACATTTAATAATAAAAATACTAAATTTTGTACAAATATTCAATTAGTTAAAAATGCACATCAATACCTAAAATAATTTAGAAAATTTTATACACACATAAAATATGCCTACATGGTCGTTCTTGGTCTCACTACATACCTACAAAGGCTTGGATTCGGTTCGGGCCCAGTTCGGACTAAGTTGGTACAATCGGGTCATCTAAAATCAATATATTTAATTAATAAATAAATAGTTCATGGGTGGGGGTTAAGTCGCAACTTAATCTGGTTTTCCTAGTTAGGACACTCATATGGCTTTGTATTCCCCTACCATGGCTAAACACTAGTCAAAGCACGCTACTGCACTATCCGTGCCATAATTTCTAGCCGTCTTGTACTTCAAAACTCAACCATAATTAAAATCATCTACCGTAATAATTAACTAAATAATTATTTATATAAAAATTTCTAAAATCACTATTTAAATCAATAAAAATAAAAAAATAATTCAAAAATTCCGGAAAGGGGGGCTACAATTTTAAACATCATACCCTTCTGTTGCTATAAATAACTTAGGAGTAGGGATATTTAATTTTGTAGAGCTTATTCATATGTGGTTCTTTCATAGTATAACGATATGATGACTTGTAGAGTGCCTGTACCCTGGGGATGATAGTTAGCATTGGTATTAGAGTAGTAACCCAGTGTCGGTGATTCCTATGTTATTTATAATATCAATCAGTTACGTATAGGATGTTAGTATGCCTTGCAGCCTTTATGATTATTATTATTTTTCTTTATAATTTTCCAGTGAGGCACCCATGACCAGAGCCTGCCCTTGAGTATAGTTGTAGTTTCACCTAAGACCGAGGGGTCTATTTACATAGATAGATTACAAGTGATATTGGCATATAGGATATGGGTTGGTTGGTACCTATAGATCATTGTTGTATAGGATTATTGACATGTTGTTAGCATATATTGGTCCAGTTTCTATTTTAGTTAAGTTCTCTTTGTGTTGAGTTCAGTCATGTGATCAACCTTTATAGACAATGTGCAGACCTTTCACTAGATACCCTGTCCCCTTGGTTCAGACTTGTACAAGTTGTTCACTGCACTCAAATTCATTACCCTATGATTAACCAGGCCAGTAGACCTTGTGTAGATCCAAGCCGGCCACATTTTGAAACTAGTACTCACGCACCTAGATATATAATTTCTTGATTCTTGTACATGCCATGATCAGTTTACTTGCCTTGTTCTAGCTCTAGATTTACAGCTTACCTTGCCATGATACTCACATATACATTCTATGATTTTCTTGTATATACTCTCTATTTACAGTCTTATAGCTTTTGTCATATCTTGTGAACTGTTGTTAGTAGATTGTACTCGTTCCATCCTGACAGGATATGTTGACAAATATTACAGATGCTGATAAGGGGGATTACTGTACCTACTACGGTCCGGATGACGTAGTGGGCATAGACTTGGAGGCTTTGGTCCAGCAGGGCTTAGCTCCGCCTGACGAAAGTTTACCTATTACTTAGATAGAGTAGGTCTTTTGTACTGGACCTTGTCTCTAGCTACTTTTGAGACTGTTATTATTATGGATTGTATTGGAGACTTGGACATGTATATTATTTTGTGTTGGACTTGACAGGTTGTTATTTTATCGCCTTGTTGTCTTTATCTTTCAGTCTTTACTTTGTCATCTTAGAGTTGTGATTGAGCATTCATATATATTCATTGCTTGTCCTCCGTTCGGACTTGACCATATTCTCGATAGGTTTTTGATATATATATATAAACTGTTGTAGAGTAGAAAACCTACAGCGTTCCACGCCGTTTTTACGGTGAGGGCTGTGCGTTGTCACGTGCACGTGCTCTTATAGCGGGTGCGGGTCGTGACATACCCACCATGTTGCATCATAGGTTTTACTGGACCATAGTTCAGACCCAATTATTGACTCACCAATATAACCATCAACCCCTTATCATATTCTACATATCTGGAGAGTTAGTATCATGTATATTAGAGGTCTGCACTCATCCTTACTTCTGTACATGGTGACATACTGTATCTCTTAGCATTTTACTTATTGATAGCCTTGTAATACCCTTCATTATAACCTGTAGTACCTGCCCTATAGTGTTGTTTAAACTTTTCTTGGGCATGATTGTTCAGTTCACTTGGACAGTTATATACATTGGGATATAATGTGGGTTGTTAATAAGAGTTCTCCCTTGATCATTATTCTGTCCCCTTTTATTCTTAGAAACAGATGATACCTGGTTAGCCCATCTATCCAGATACATGTCCAAACCCATTCTTTCATTGTTGCTTCAGCCTTCTATGCCTCTACCTGAGCATTAGTTCATTTTCCATGTGTAGGTTTCCCTTCACTTTGAATTTACAAGTGGACCCAAATGTCCTATCCTTTAGCTTATAATTTTTGTCTCCTTAGCATCATACCCTTTTGGCCTACCCTGATGATTCAGACCATTCATCATTAGTCTAGTTTTAAGCAATTGTTTCAGTCCCTTATAAGTTTAGTCTACTTTAACCCTTGGTTGATCAGTCATATATATATATATATAGATGACATACTTAGGATATATGTAATGGGTGGTTGTTCTTGAGCTTATGTATATGTGGTATTTGGTATTTATGTACTTAGAATATAGGTACTTAGTTATGGGTGACCTTGATAGGATTGGGAAGTTAAGAGCAAGCCTATTATACAGTTTCTCTTTTTATTAAATTCTAGTTGCCAACACTTAGGTAGCTAGCATAGGTGAAATCCTAAGAAGTTGATAAGTTGATGACCAAGTACTTGGATGTTGAGAAATTGACTAGTTGTTGACCAGTAGTTGACCATTGTCAATGTTGACTTAGTTGACTGGAGATAGGATTAGAAGCAGGTTGTTGTTGAGTTGATGATCATGTATGATTATTTAGTAACTTGAGACCTTGCTTGTGATTAGGTTGGAGACATGGTTTTTCTGCGGATATCTCCGACTCGTGGCACTATACGTTTTGGTGGAGGTGGGAAGCTTAGCCCGCGCTTCGTCGGACCTTTCGTGATTAGCGGGAGGGTCGATGATGTGGCTTATACGCTAGACTTGCCACCTGCACTAGTGGGCGTCCACAACTTATTCCATGTATCACAGTTGAGACGGTATGTGGCTGACCCTAGCCATGTGCTGGATTATTCGGAGATTGAGGTTGGACCTACTCTCAGTTATCCAGAGCAGCCTGTGAAGATTCTGGATCGCCGAGAGAATGTGCTGAGAAACTAGGTGATACCCTTGGTTCGCGTCGCATGGAGGCATCATTCTCCAGGAGAGTCTACCTGGGAGCGGAAGGATGAGATGCACGAGCGATACCCATATCTGTTTGTACCGTGGGTATGATTATCTATCCTTCTCATCAGTGTAGTTTCGTCTTTAATTTCGAGGACAAAATTTTTCTAAGGTGGGTAGGATTGTAACACCCAGTTTTCCAGATGAGGATAATTTTGAAATTTTGTAATTATAATTATTATTTATTGATATTTATTTCATATTATGATTTTTGGTGATTTTTAATCATTTTTAAACTATTTAAAATCATGACTTATGATTTGGTGTCTTGCTAGTGTAACCCTAGAGATAGCTTGACCTAGAGCCTAGCCATGTGATTAGGGTGTTTCATTTATCATTTTTAGCCTAGGGGTATTTTGGTCAATTTGAATATATTTGAATTTAATAGAATTTATTAGAATTTATTGGGATGCATGTAAATTTATTATTAATTAAATATTGCTATGTGTTATGTTAGTACTTAACCTAGAAGTTTAGCCCTAACCCAGATTAGACATGGCCTAGACTAGGGTTAGTTAGCTTGGATTAGTCATGACTAGTCATTGGTTAGAATGATCAAGTTAGACTAGCTAACTAGTTATAGTTAGTTGAGACTAGCATTGAAACCTAGGTTCCATCCTAGCCAACGATTTGACATGATGTGAGGGTGACCATTGGATGGGATCCCAAAACCCTAGAAGTGGCCAGCCCAAAACCCTATGTGAGCCTATTTAATCCCTCCCAAATCATTGCCTCTTGTTCATTCTTTTTTTTTTCAAGAACAAGGTGTGCTCAACTTCATTTCTCAATAACTTCTCCATTCTTCACCCTTTTTCAACCAAACTTCTTGCATTGTGACCTAACCATCATCCTCTTGCTGTCCATGGAGGTAGAATACTGATTTGGGAAATCCACAGTGCTCGGGCTACAGTAAAAGGGACTACACTTTGACAGTTTTTGAGCTCGAGACACCCATTGGTAAATCCCTCATACTCCATTTAAACTATTGGTTTATCATCATGGATGCATAGCCCTAGGTCCCCTCTAGCTTCGGGTAGGATTTGAACCCAACCTGTGTCGGATACGTGTCCGTATCGGACACGTATCAGTAGGCTATTTAGTTGTTCGACCTAATGTCTTAATGGATTGATTTTTGCTGTTTTCAAAATATTTTTGAATAGAAAATTTGTTCTCCATGTTGCTTGTGTGATTTTACACGAATAAGGTGACTGCGAGCTGTGTCCGAGTCATACTGGACTCGTGGACATAGCCCCGCGTGCGGCCAGGGTTTCCTCTGCTACTCGGGGCCTCGTGCTCAGTACACAGGCCACGTGGTGGGCCGTGCTTGGACTGAGAGGAGGGGCAGTATCTGCGAACCTATCCCCCAAGCCTCGTGTCCAACGGGGTCGTGTCGGACATGCGAAGTCACGCACGTGCGCGTTCAGTCTGAATCGCGTACTGATACGCGAGTCGTGTCCACTCTGGACACGACGTGGTCGTGTCGTGTTGGGTCCTATGTGTAGCATGACATGTGGGCTACACGTGGGCATGACCACGAGACCCCCCGTGTCCTGTGTCATGTTCTACAGACACGTGCATGTGTGTACGACACTGTACAATACTGGGTGCACCCCATGTGTTTGCATCGTGTTAGACACGCCTGTGTCGTGTTTCCTGGGCACGTGAGGACACACAAGACACGTGTACACATGCTTTGTTAATTATCTACTCTTGGTTTAGCATGTTAATGTGTTTTAATGTTCGAATTTGATGATTCCCATGAGGGACTGATATGCAGTGTTCAGTCCTGTTAATTCCAGAGTTTATTCCAATTTTAACTGTTAAAATGATGTTTAAAATTGATATGTTTGATCCTACATGTGTGTTGATACCTGTTAGTTAGGTTTTACACATTAAATAGGATTTTTATAAAAAAAAGGGATTTCGAACATTGAAATGGGACTGTTATGTATTGTCTTGATGTTTTCTATTGAACTGTCAATTTGTATATTAGGATCTGAGTTTTGATCATCATTTCCTTCCTTAAACTAAATTTTCAATGTTAGTTAAGTGTCTTTTAATTCATATTTAACTGTCAGGAATCCTAAGCTGATATTTGATTCCCCTTTCTTAATACCTGAGTTGAATTCCTTTCCTTAATCAAATTGAAATGTCAAATTGATTTCATTCTTTACTGTCAACTAATTTTGATACTTAAATTCCATGTTAGGCTCATTCACGTTGTGTTAATTCCTGTTGGCTGTTTTATGGATGTTATGGGATTTCGATATTGATTGGGGCTATGCAATGTGTTGACTGAATACTTATCCATGTTCTTTAATCCTGAACCTTTCATTCCATTTTTAAAACTGAAACTGTCATATGTCAACTGAAACCTAATTATGAATACACTGAATTTTTCCTGAGAACAGTTTACACTGTTAGCCTACCCACACACACATGTAACTAATATCCTACATTGCACTGTTCTAACTGAGAATATATACACCCACACACACTTTTCTCTACCCAAAAAACTGGATACACACTCTTTACTATTATCATATTCACATACACACACATATTTGTCTACACACACAAGCATGACATACATTCATTCACTAAAATACTGAAACTGTCATTCACCCTGTTTTCTCACATCACATGTACACACACACTATAGCTACATGTACATATACACATACATGTACACTCCTACACACACACACTCTATACTAATGTCCTGTCACACACATGACACTATACATAACCCTTTTAACATGCACACACCCATGCATAAACACTAAACACACACATTATGGTAATTCCTGTCACACTCCACTTCACATATGAGACACACACACACACATTGCCTTAAAATTCATATTACCCTCTATGTGTATGTTTGTATGTATATACATATATATATATATATATATATATATATATATATATATATATATATATATATATATATATATATATAAAACCTAGTGAATATATAAATGTGAAATGTGTAGTGTGATAGTGTAATGTGAAATGGATAATGCAATTGCCTATATAAATGTGAATATATAAGTGAGTGTAATATATATATATAGCCTAATGTGATATGTGCAATGTGATTAGGTAATGTGAAATAGATATGGCTTTTACCTATATAGATAATGTGTATATAGCCTAATATGATATATGGATGTATTGGTCTGTATGTGTTTTGGCCAATGGCCTAGGTAGAATAGCCTATGACATGTGGTGTGGTACACTTGTGTATCACTAGGCTAGTGTGACTTGTATGGTATTTGGTTAGTTGACCTAGATTGACTTGTTAAGCCTAGGTTTGACCAACCTAGACTAGTTTGACCTAGTTTAACCCTGTTTGATCTTGGTGACCTAGTTTGACTGTTAGGGTTGACTAGAGTTGACCAAAGGTTGACTTTAGCCTAGATTGACCCCAAACATCATGTAGATGCATTGTAGAAGTCTATTTCATTATTTTAGACATATACTGACTTGTACTGTTCTATAGAAGGCAGACACCACTCCTCGGGCAATATATTCTCTTCAGATATTCAGGATACCAGGCGAGTACATTTTCTGATCATTTCATATCATATTTAGAATTATTTTCCTGCTTTAAATTACTTTACTTGATACTGTCACGTTGGTCACACGGATTAGTATTATATGGATTCCTTCTTGAGATATTATCCTTCAGGAGCATCGGATACTACATGTTCTGTGCGTTTTACTTACATTGTGTATCACTATGCTTCATGGTTCATTGATCACTTGTGGCATGTACTCTCATGATCACAAAGTCTCCTTGAATCTCCCTTTTATGGGCATTCCTAGAATCACCCATTTATGGGCCTACCATGTATCATCCCTTGTGGGCCATTGCATAGAATCATAACATAACCTGGCTGGATCCTTGTGTATTAATTGGGGGTACGGGAGAGTAGAAGTAGACATGTAAATAATATCCAAGTAGTGTAGCATCAGAATCTTTTCATAGTGTAGCATTAGAATCTCATATGCCATTCACATGTTTATATTGTACTCTGACTCAATAGCCACTGTTAGTTCTCTATTTATAGTAGATATTTCTGTTACAGTTTTCGCTCTGTTTACATACTGTATTTCTTTCAGTTCATGTATCTTACTTTACTACATGATTATATTTTCTAACCTGTTATGATCTGTTGAGATGTATTGTGCTCGCTCCTGTCCTGACTGGATCTGTTGAAAATATTACAGAGGACGAGGAGGAGGCCTGTGTGGATACCTTCTACGGGGCAGCCCTAGATGACACTTATGAGCTGGACTCTTAGGAGAACCCAGCTCTAGCTGATGACTTTATTCCTACTGCCTAGACTAGTTTAGTTAGGCTTTATCTTACTTATGTTGTCTTGAGACTAGTTTAGTTAGGCTTTATCTTACTTATGTTGTCTTGAGACTAGTTTAGTTAGACTTTATTTCTATCTTGAGATTTGGGTTGTATATATTCTTTCATATTCAGTAGTTGAGACTTGTATTTCTGGATATTTGCTGAGATGTTATCTTAGACTCTTCTGATCATCTGTATTTCCTAGAGTTCTATATCATATCGTGCTTCTTCTTTCTTAGTTGTGATTGAGTTTACTTTCTGCTATGTCACCCTTATTCGGGGAGTATAAACTGCTTAGAATTATATTGTTAGATGTTGTGACCTAGGACATCGTTCTACCGTCGACACTGCGACGTAGGCTGGACGTACCCACTTCTCGTACCCTTACTCTAGGGTGCGGGTCGTGACATATGCACCTAACATTACGTGTGCCAGGGAGCTCAGATGAAGTACTTGGCACAGCAAACAACAAAAGCATAGACATTAAAAGAAGATTTTTATTTTCATATAAGAGTCTATTACATGTCTAAAAAAGGCTTTACAAAGAAGAATTTCTACAAAGAAAAGACCCTAAGTCTACAGCTAGGCACAGCAACCGCCATGCGCTCTCAGTCAGGCGCATCTCTTATGCGCTCTCAGTCCGGCGCATCTCTTCAGCGTCTCAGTTTGGCGTATCTTTTCAGCGTCTCAGTTTAGCACATCAATTCAGCGTCTCAGTCAAGCTCATCTTCTCAGAGTCTCAGTTATGCGCATCATGAAATCTCAGCATATGTGCTCAACTTCGATCCGATCGAGTGCTTCGACCAATGAAGCATTTATTGAGCAGAACAAGGGTGGGCGATCAACCCTACCCTAGCGGGAGGAAGAGCTCTCCAAAGCCCAAGGAAGAGGAGAGCACCGCAATCGATCCGCGGCAAAATGAGGCTTTCAACACAACCAGAATGGGCAACACCCACTCTAGCAGGAGGATGAGCTCTCCAAAGCCCAAGAAAGATGATCGGAGCACCACAATTCCGATCTGCGGCTCTTCCAGCATAACGGAGACGAGGCTCGAGCATTCCGATCTTTGGATGCACCAGGCACCTTTCGCCTGCCTCAGAAGCCCTCAACTCCGAATTTGGGATGTAACAGTCACCTTCAAGTGCATGAATGAAGACAGAGCGTCACATCTTCACCTTCGGGGGAATCTCGTCAATAGAATGTGCTCAAGCAAACAAGTTCATTTCAGGAGGATGTGAGAGAACGAGAAGCAAACTCTCTCCTTGCCTAGGTCGGGCAAATCAAACCCATGCGCCAAGTGGCGGGCTCTCCAAACCCCGTGCAATAAATTTGCATTAATGGTGATAAACCTGACGCTTCGAATTCTGCCAAGTCAAACTGGCTATTTAAAGCACTTAAAGAACACAAAAGTCGGACCAATAAAGATGTGCCATGCAAGCGGATGCGTCGGTCAGACACCGCACATCGCACAGACGCGCCCTTCAGTTCCAAAGCGCCCCATAAGGATGCGCCCAACAAAGCACATATCTATGCATCCTAATCAACATGGACCCATGCGCCCATTTCGGCTCGTCACCCATCAAGCAATTAATGCTCGAGTGACAGAGTTGGTAGCACGTCCCCCGAGGACTGGACAGTTAGCAGCTTTTTCAGAAGATGAAGCATCCTAACGTAAGCATCATTATTACTTTCCTCCGGCGGTTACAAGCCACGTGGCCGCCCAACCATTTTGCATGCGCCCTGCAACCATGCGCCCAAATCTCTGCTTGCGCCTCAAAAGCCATGCGCCTCAGAATTTTCTCTGATCCCTAAAGACAGAGGTTAAGTCATTACTGAAGCCCCATATGTGCCTCAAAAGCCATGCGCCTAGACTGGTTCGTGACTCCTAAAGATTACAAGCCAAAGTCTTCTCTTGCAGCCAATCCCAGGCACATCCTATCAGATCACTCTCCACCAAATCCGAGTTCTTTGAGCAACGGACATGCACCACGTGTCCTTTGACTCGATTCAGCCTATGAAGGGGTACTAATCACCCAAGATCTCAGCAACAGAAAGATCCTCTCTCCTGCTACGTGTCAGCCCACAAAAGCAGCATGAAGGATTCAACCCACAAATGATGGCGCATCATCCATGCGCCTCCCGCAGCTTCAACCACGTGGCATCCCCACGTACAGGCGCATCCTACATATGCGAGCATGAGCAGCCAGCCTGCAAGCTATAAATAGAGGGATCATCTCCTTCTAACACAGACACACAAAGACACCTACGGATAGAGACCTACATACACAGTGAGAGAGTCAGATACAGACACTCAATATCTCCTTCCTCTCCGCAAGCTCCAGCACCCAGAGCAACTCGGACCTTCAGAGAATCGAGAACCGTCGTCAGATCATCAACGGAGTCAATGCATTGCCACTCGCTCCATCGACACAGGGACCCAGATAAACAAAAGTGTTCTCTTAGGACTACGTCTAAGTCCTATATTGCAACACTGTTCTGTTTGTAATTAAAATTTGCATTCAAAAGATTTTAATGGCAAACAGAGATGTTATCCCCCTCGGGAGCATCAGATACATCATGTCGTGTGTTTCATGTACATCATGTATTCCTCGTGCTTATGTTATTTATGTTTCTTATGTGCTTTATGCTCGTTCATGCTCGCTCGTGTACTCTTATGTGCTCTCATGTTCGGTCATGTTTCTCGTGTATTTCATGTATAACCTATACTTCATGTGTACCCTTCATGGACCTTCATGTAGAATTATGTGCACTCAGTTCTGAGCCCTCATGTATACTTCATGTACACCCATCTATGGGCTTTCATGTAAAAATCATATATATAACATAACTTGTCTGGATCCTTGTGTATTGATTGGGGTATGGGGGAGTATAAATAGTCATGTGAACAATTCCAAAGTAGTATAACCATGTGCACCTATTTAGTATATTCATGTGCAAATCTAGCAGTTCACATGTCGACTTTGTACTTTAAATCACTAGTCACTGGTAGCTCTCTACTTATAGTAGATATTTCCATTACAGTTCTTTCTCTATTTACATCATGTACTTTCTTTCAGTTTCATGTATCGTACTCTCTTACATGTTTATATTTTCTAACCTGTTATGATCTGTGTGAGATGTATTGTGCTTGCTCCCGTCCTGACTGGACCTGTTAAATTTTTTACAGAGGAAGATGAGGAACCCTGCACCCTTAATATGGAGCTTGCCTAGATGACACTCGCGACCTGGACCCCTGGGGAGGTTTAGGCAGCTGTTGAGGATGATACCCATGCATAGTTTAGATAGTCTAGATTGTTTTCCTTTTTTATGTTTGTTGTTGTCTTTGATTTTAGAGTTGTATATTTATAAAGATGTTGAGACTGGTAGTTGTTAACTAGATTTATTTTATTTCTGTTGTACCTTAGTTTTGAGGATTTTTTTATCGATTCCATCGTGCTATATTCTACCTCTAGATTGTGATTGAGTTGTACCTTATGTGATTGGCCTCCAGTTGTAGAGTATTTTATATTATGTTCGTTATAGTTCACGACCTAGAACAGCATTCTACCGTCGACACTGCGACGTAGGCTAGGCGCTGTTACGTACTCGAACCCTCACATTGGGTGCGGGTCATGACAGTCCCCAAGACCATGATGGCCTGGATGCTGAACTGCAAAAATGCAGGACGCAACCTGGTCTATCCCATGCACTTGGCCTCCTATAACACCCAGTTTTCCAAATGAGGGTAATTTTAAATTTTTGTAATTATAATTATTATTTACTGATATTTATATCATATTATAAATTTTGGTGATTTTTAAATCAATTTAAAATTATTTTAAGTCATGACTTGTGATTTTGATGTGCTGCTAGTGAAACCCTAGAGACTGCATGACCTAGAGCCTAACCAAGTTATTAGGATGATTTATTTTTACTTTTGAGCATGTGGGTATTTTGGTCATTTGGCCTCTTTGAATTATTTTATGATTTATTGTATTGGTGATTGTTAATTTTGACTTTTTGCTAGCTGTGACTTAAGAGACTGTCCTAGATTTTGGTGACTTAGTTAACATGGTATGGGACCCTAATCTAACTTAAGTTGGTATTGGTTGACTTAAGTTGGCTAAGTTTCATGGAGAGAGTAGAATGATTTTGCATTGGACCAAAGGCTAAGGACTTGAGCAAGTTAGCTAGCTAACTTGGCCCAAAGCCCACTAGACTAAACCCTAACCCTAATTCCCATTCATTATGACCAGCCACTAGGGATCCCCTCCCTATAAATATTCTCCTCATTTAGTTCTTGCCTCTTTTGTATCATTCCAACACTTAGAGAAAAGAAAGGTATGGCCATTCTTCCCCAATCCATAGATTCTTTATTTTAATTTCTTTTTCACTCTAGTTTCCTACATTAGAGCCTAATACTCTCCTATTTTTTTGTGGAGAGTAATCCTAGATTTGGGTCAATTTGGAGCATTTGGCTAGCAAAGAGGAACCCCCCATTCGAAGCTTTTTTTTGCTATTTGTACCTATAGGTAAAACTCTTCAAATTGTGATAATATTCTAATTTCTTTGCATATTAGGCTAGATCTAGGCGTCCCCTAGCTTTTCCTAGAATTTGGGTAGAATTCGTGTCCATTTGGTGTCCGTATCGGATACGTTTCGTAGTATATAGGTAAGTGTTTGATAAAATGCCACTTAGGATTTTATTTTTGATTTTTGTAAAACTAATTACATGGATACATATATATATATGTGAACTTTAATGTTTGTGAAGACTGAGTCGAGATCTTTGTCGATTTCGTGTCCTATTTTGTGCTGGACACGCAGCACGGGGGGTTCGACGGGTGTCCTGCTACCCGTGTCTATTTTCTCTATGGACACGACGCGTGGTGACACCAAAATTGGTGTGTACGTTCACGAGATGACTGACACTAAGCCTATTATATTTTGTGGGATATTATTAGGGGTTTGGAAGTTATTCGACCCGCACGGATTCGTGCTGTCGATGCACAGTCGGTCAAGGGCGACTGACACAGTCATCGATTCTCACATAGACACGTTTGGGACACGACTCAGGATGGTTAACCCCTAGCCCTAGACCCCCTCTACCTAGGTGCATGACCACGCCACACTTAGTGGTGCATACGTGTCCCTACCTCACTCGACACGTGTGCACGATGCTCTGTGTACACTATTTTCAGTTTTGTGTATTATTTGGGATTGGACACGATTTGTGTCCAGTTCGTGGACACTGGGACACCCCACGACACAATCATATATGTGTCATTCATTACCAACCTGTTAATTGTCTATTAGCTATTAATTTCTAACTCGAATTTGTGATTTTCTAAATACTCTGATACATGTGACTGTCATTCGATTTCTGGCATTCAATGTATGTTTAACTGTTTTGTTTGTGTGTTAATTCGAATGTAGATTCACCTAAATATATCTGGGAATTAGCCTACATGCTAGGGGTTTTTGATTAGCATGATAATTCAGTTTTTAAGTTACTTTTGGCTTTCAAATTCCTATTTTGATTGATGGACTGATACACTGTTTGAGTATCAATGTTAATATGTACACTGATAAACCTGAACGTTGAAATGCCATGGTGTTTTCCTGAAATGGTTCGGTTTAATTTCTTGTTGATTTTGTATATTTATCTGAGTTTGACTCTCATACTATTGGTACTGTTATATGTTTACTTATTCACTATTGAAATCTAAGAAACAAGTCTACACACACAGTCACATTTCACACTAGAAAAACTGAGAACCACATTGGTTCATATGAGAACACTCACACACACACACTGATTGAATGCCTATCTACACACATTTCACACTGTTGCAAGACTTGGGATTTACACGCTGTTAACCTGGGAATTAGTATCACTATTGTAGTATAGGGCTGATGGTTGTGCTTTGTTACACTGACATTTCATACTGTTGAATCTCTGAGTATACTGATTTGAATACCATACACACACAGGTAGAACATTAACCTGGAACCTATGAACTGAAAATCTGAGACACTTGACACACTGTCATACACACACACACCTATCTACCCACTATCTTCTTGGGAATACATGTAGCTAATTGCACACACAAGTACACATTGCAACCTGGACTGAAATCTGAGAACAAGTCTAAACACACACTCATATTTGCATGCTCACACACATCACTTAAACCCTTCACCCCTTCACATACTACCCCTCACTGTAAACTAAAATGGACCCCCCATTCCATTCATATGAACCTAAGAATTCCCTTTACTGCTGCACTTCTCTGTTTCCTGAACATCATCTTATTTATAGACTCACACACACACTCATGATACACTAGCACACAACTGTCCTATACACACAAAACTGTCATAACTCCTCCCCCTCCTTGCTTCATGTTTCCCTATCTCCATCTATATATATATATATATATATATATATATATATATGTGTGTGTGTGTGTGTGTGTGTGTGTGTAGGCAAGCATGAAGTTATGAAATATATGCCATGCATATATATGCTAATATGTAGGAATGCATGTATGTAGACAATGATATGAAATATAATGTAGTGTACAATGCATGTGATAGTATAAGTTAATGAGTGGTATATATATGCAAGTTATAAATGCAATGTTTGTATAACATATGAAATGTAATGTATAGGTAAGCATTAATGTAGGTAATGACATGTAATCATATAATGCATATGTATAAAAAATAGAATGGATGAATGTATTATGCATGTTTAGATAACATATGTGATAGATATATATGTATGCATAAATTCCATGAACTAATAATCAAATGTAATGCATATATGTTAAGAAATGAATGCATGAATGAATGTAGAAATGCAAGCATCTATGTAAATACGCCTATGATTGAATGAATGCAAGTTCAAATATATGAATGTAATGTAAGCATGTATATATATGTAATATGTGTTCTCTATGACTTGTGATGGTGTGTGTTTGCTAGCCTAGGCTTGGTTAGACCTAGTGAGACTTGACTAGACTATGATGGGCCTAGTTGACTAGAGTTTTGACCATGGTTGACCCAAGTTTGGCTTTGACCTAGTTTGACCTAGAAATTATGTAGTTTGTATTGTAGCTTTTATTTTTCTTGTATTGAACATGTCATAACCCATAATACTCTGTTTAAGACATTGTGACTCTGGTGCAGACATCTGATATTATACTACTCTTTTCAGAGTAGCAAGCGAGTACATTCTCTGATAGTTTTCTTATTTACTTGTCAATTACTGTACTTCAGTTCTAGTTAGTTGTATGTGATTCACTGTTACAATATGTATGGATATTTCTGGATTCATGTATGCGACACACATACCATATTGTTTGGCCTCTATTACTAGAATCATTGTTGGTATCATCATGTCTGGCTTCTATTACTGAAATTATTGCTGGTATCATCATGTTTGGCTGGACTCATCTTGATTCTCGTGTCGTATTCTGGATTCACTTGTACTTGCTAGCAGCGAAAATACTTGAGTAAGACAAGTAGACATATCCCAATTCTGGAATTACCCCACATGTTGGAATCAAACTGGAATGATAGCCATCTCACACCCGGCCGAGTGTGTGATGTGCTAGATTACCTATAGTCGTTTACATGTCGATCTCGCTATTTTAAAATACACTGTTAGAATATAGTCTAGAATTACCCTGGAATCTTTGATCACTGAATGGAATCATCTTATACTGGACTCATCTTGTACTGGAATCACCTGGTATCAGATTTATGTTGTCTGGACTTACTTTAATTTTACACTTGTTTATATTTACTGTCTGGACTTATATCATGTTACTCTAGTTAAGCTAGTTTCTATTTACAGTCTTCATTGCCATGATTCTTCTCTTGTTTAGTTATCTTACTTTCCTTGTACTTTAACTGTTCTCTATACCATCACCTAAATATAAACTGCCATATTCATTAATACAACTGTCTATAACTGCTTTATAGTTCTCTGTCATTTACTTGGGTTTTCTAGATAAGATGTGCTCGTTCCTGTCCTGACTGGACTTGTTGAAAATATTACAGATGATAGCCCGAGGATGCTTGCCCTACTCATTATAGACCTGACGAAGGATTAGCTACCTTTGGTCCCGACACTTAGCAGTGATCGGGATACAATTTTAGACTTGTATTAGTTCTTATTTTGGACTTATTGTATTGATTTAAGACTTGTGTTGTATTTCAGATTGTTGAGATGTTGTTATTATTTCAGTAGTTGTAGTTGTCTTTCTATTTGTAGTCATTTTTTGTGTTATCTTATCGTTCTTAGACTATGATTGAGTTGTACCATATATTATACTTGTCCTCCGTTCGAAGTTGATTATGACGAGTACATTATATACTGCATGAGTTGATGGTTAGCTAGAGACTTAGAACATCGTTCTACCACTGACTCTGTGGCGTAGGTTGGGCGTTGTTACGTACTTGTGCCCTCACAGCGGGTACGGGTCGTGATACCTCAATCTTTCGAAGGTTTGAAATTGATCTTCAAACCTGTGCCTACTCCTCCACAGCTATAGAGCTCAGTAGATCTCGTCTATATCCTACTCCTCCTCTGCCTCCTGGAGCTCAGCCTGTTCCAGATGCTGACGCTGAGGCTCCTCCTCCTGATGCCCTTGTTCCAGCCCCTGCTCTGGGTTTTGACCTGGATTTTATCAGCGGTTTGATGAATTTGTTGCTCTCTCTGCGCAACATCATCAGAGCTATCTCGACTCAGAGTTCTGCCACATCACCCAGGCTCTGGTGTTGCGGAATGGCATTGCTGATCTCCAAGGAGTCTCTTCCAGTACCCATCACATCCAGTGACTATCCTTCCTCACCCCGGCTTCCCAGGACCCAGGTTCGGAGATGAGGCGACTTTCCCTTACTTCGATCCTACTGCTGCTTAATTTCCTCCGGATGCTCCTGGCGGGGACGACCCTACTATGTAATGCGGACTTGAGCTGGTGGATAGTGGATAGGGCTGTTAGATGATGATCTTTTTGATGTAGTTTTTTATGCTCCTGGCGGTGACGACCGTACTATGTGATGATCTTTTATAGTGGATAGAGATGGTGGATAGCGGATAGGGATGTTAGACATTTTATTAGCACTTTATGATGATGATAAGGATTGTATCTTTCCTTTCAGTCAGACATTTTTTATGCATGATATTTTCAGTCTTTTTCAGTACTAGTTATTTTTTTACTTTTTGTGTAGAACTGTTGTTATTTGGTTATTTCTTTAGTATCACTTTATCTGTTGAACATTGTTGGCTTCATACATTACGGGGGAGCCAAAGCCATTTTTATATTGACAAAGGGGGAGAAAAAAGTACAATACCAATCAATAATCAAAGAGGAAAGACAACCGAAACAAAAACAAATTTTTTAGGTAATTTATTTGTTCTATTTTTTTAGATATATTTTGGTATAGACTCAAGTTTGTTAATTATCAAAATGGGGAAGATTGTTGGCCCATTCCATCGTCACACCTAATTTTAATAATTAACATGAACTGCTGCTAATCATTTCAGGACGTGTGAAATCAATATCAATAAGCATCGTACTATTGCATCATCAAGCACATACATCATCTGTCTGAAGCTTACCTTTATTGGAATCCAGTCCGAGTCATTTTACAATTTGTTATGTATTTTATATTTATTGAGTCTAGGACATAAATTGTAAGATCGACTAGGTAATATTGGCTTAGGTTAATCTCAGTCCACTTTTTCAAAAAGCCTACCTATTCATATTCCATACACCAAAGAATTCAATTTCATTTTTGCAACAAAATTTGACAAATTTTATACATTTTCCTAGACAGAACTCAAACTGAGTTCGGCCCGAGTTCGGTCCGAACTCTGCCCGAGTTCGGTCTGTTTGAATTCAAATATTCGTTACCTCCAAATCTGTATGCAACGTTCATATGCGAAATCTTTGCATCAAAATTCTGTCATAACTCTGTCCGAGTTCGGTCCAAGAAAATACCTATAAATAGGAGAGAGTTTTTCATTTCAAATCACTCATTCATTCTTCATATTCTCTTCTCTATTCAATAAGTATTTTCACCAGATCAAAAGTTTTCATATCACACCTACACTCCTCTTAGCCAAAAGCCAGTAATATCTATTTCGATCTAGAGCCTTTTGGTTTTCAAGAGTTGTAAAGAGGTTGTTCAAAGTACAATAATTATCTTTGTTATGGAGTCGGGCTGCGCTCGTCACCAAGAACGGTGTTGTAAAGTTGGTCGTACACTTGTCACCAAGCACGGTGTTGTAAGAGACTCTAAGCTCTCAATTAGCTTATGCCTTAGTGGATTAACATCGAGCAAGAGTACTTGAGACTGGATTAGTCCTCTCAGAGGGATACCAGTATACATTGCTATGTCACTGAGTTTGATCTCTCTATCTCTTGCTATATTTATTTACTGTCTCTTATTACTGCCATCGTTATAGCTTTAATTTTTTAATTTTTGATTATTTTCTGCTGCACTCTCACTCACTCTATTCACCCCCTCTAGAGGTGCTCAACGGTCTTACAGTCTAGCCTCTATTACTCGAACCACTCGCAAGAACCATCTAATCGAACCACCTACTCAAATACTAACTGAATCATCATACTAGAACCACTAACTCGAATCACCCTACTAGAACCACCTATTCGAAACACTAACTCGAATCATCATACTAGAACCACTACTCGAATCGTCCTACTAGAACCACATACTCAAAATACTAACTCGAACTACTGACTAGAACCACTAACTAGAATTACTTACTGGACTCACACTGGGATCACATTTGACTATATTTTGCTGTCTAGACTTATATCACATTGTTCTAGTTCAGTTAGTTACTTTTACAGTCTTCATTGCCATGCTCTCCTAATTTGTCATATTATTTTTCTTTTACTTAAACTGTTGCTCTACTTCATTACCTGTCTAAAACTTTCATGCTTCATTAATATAACTGTCTATAACTGCCTTATAGTCTTTGTCATTTTCTTGGGATTGCTAGATGATTGCTATATTTTTCAGATGTCTGTCCTGGGAATACGTGTCCTTGCGATGGACCTGAGGGGGGATTAGCCATACTGAGTCCTGACCTTCAGGAGTGACCAGATGACTAGCTTAGTAGACTTGTTCTAGAATTTCATGTTTGAACTTGAATTATAATAAGTAGAGATATTTGACTTTGTATTTGAGATTTTTTGAGATATTATTATTTAGTAATTTATTTTAAGTTGTTGTTTGTTTAGTCTTATTAGTTATCTAGACTTCTGTGTTATCTTATCGTGCTTAGACTGTGATTGAGTTTTTTCTATATCTTTACTTGTCCTCCATTCGGAGTCGAGATCCATGATAGGTATATTATATAATTACGTGAGTTGTTTAGATAGTGACATAGTACAACGTTCTACCGCCGATTCTGCGGCGTAGGCTTGACGCTGTTATGCACTCGTGTCCCTATACCGGATTCGGGTCGTGACATGATCAGACCATAATACACTAATTTTAGAATAAATAAATATAATAGAGTGGATCTCCAATAACACATTTATCTTGAACAAGCTAAAAAAATTTTAGCTTGCAAAAGACTAGACTATAATAACAGCAAGAATCAAATATAGGACAAAATATAAATAAGAAAGAGAATGATAATAACAACAACTAAATATACCTGAAGTCTTGGTGTAGCTACATCATCATTCAACGTATTATACCTTCATCTAATACCTGGAGAGATCACTAGGTCCTCAAAGGACTAGCAAGATACATAAAACATGCCTACTATGACAGTTTATAATATACAAGGAAAACAGGGAAAACAACTTCTAGAACAAGGATAGAAATCATATGAAAGACTCTATAGATCTTGTCATGTCATATAAAAAATAATACTAATTATGGCTACAAATGATCCTGCGTGGTACTCCCGGTCTTATAGCTAGTAGTCATGTGTGGTACTCCCTAACTATAGTGGGTCTCTATCGTAGCCCTACATGGTACTCCCGAGTCCAGAGTGGTCAAGTAGCCAATCCTAGTATCGGTAGAGGGTCAAGTCAAGGTAACATGGAACACGTGATCAATAATCACTCAAGTAAACAAAGCTATCAGACTTATGGGTGGAAATATATAGAAACATAACTAATGATGAAAGTAAGTGATAACAGATAAGAAACATGAAAATAAATCATGGCAAGACTGCAATATAGACTAGAAAATGAGACATAAAAAGAAAGAATAATATGAACATGTATGTAAATAAATTGTACAAAGTTGGCAAGGTATACTTATATGGTGGTTACGCGTATAACGAATAATATCCAATCATTCAGTTAGCCACAAAAGTCAAACTCCCGTAAATGTCTTCGGATACTGAAAAGACATCACCAACATGTTTGGCATAAGAAAAATATCTAAGTTTGACTACCCATAAGTCCAATTCTGGACACAGGGGTAAAACGATAATTTTGGGTCAAAACAGTGTCAGTCGTTGGACCCACTTTGCACCGAAAAATATGTCGAGCCTATGGTCTCTAAATTTGACAAATTAAATACCTGCGAGTCCAGTTTTTGATACAAACTCAAAAGGTATGTCCAAATTTGGATTACGAAGAGCAGTGCACAAAATCACCCGTTGAGTCAGATCGTGGGCCCGCCAAAATAGCATTCTGGTCAACCGTCTCAGAATCGGACCAAACTTGATTCACAGGACCAGAAAAAATATACGAGTCCAGTGGTGTAAGTTTCTTCATGATGTGACGAACATAGACAAAGCAATTGGAGTTTTGTAAAGTGGTCGATATGAAAAAAATTTGATGGATATGTCTCGAATTCGTCGTGCACACGTAACCAATTCGAGTTTCGTCAAAGCCCACACGTTCGGGTATACCAGACACATCTTTCGATGCAAGTGGCTTACGACCAAATCACTCGGTTTGTCGAAACGGATCCTGTATTAGGAAATTTTTAAGTTTTAAAAATACATTTTTGATCAGCTTTAACATAATTTTAAACAAAATATATTAATCATAAAACTAAACTAATTAATGGATTTTGATACCGATTAGGTTATATAAAACTGTATTAAAGCTTTTTTCTAAAATTCACAATAATCTTGTCACAAACTGACCGCAAACTGGGGACGTTGGGACAATTGCTAACGTCCAAAAATCGAGTTTTTTTCTTGATTTTGGAACTCAATTTTCGTCGCGTACATCATGAATTAAATTAAACTAATTGAAGGGAGCCGAAGTCGGTTAGGTTGTCTACGTACTTGAGAATACGTGCTGTAAAATGATAGAGCATGTGCGGAGAAATCGAAGCACGAAGGTGGTGTTCTACTATGCTGTGCTACGGCCAGTTGTCACCATTGCCGTTGTTTCGTGTGGATTGGCCGACGGTCGACAGCCTACGATGCACGACGACGATGCCCCAGGATGCGCGTGCATTGGAGGTGGCACCGGATGATCGCAGGATAAAGTACTTTTTAGGG